>JAWNGG020000265.1:0-304800 GCA_036937485.2 Tetragonisca angustula
GAACGAAGAGAAAAATCGTTGAATTTACGAACTGTTGCTATGAGATGTAGACGTTTGATTTTATAAGAAATTGACGCGAGAATTGAATACTGTAATCTATGAATACTTTGATTATTATTATAATTCTTATATTTATTGTTGATTATAATCAATGACAAAATGTTTGGTTATATATTAACACGTTGTACAATTATTATTAATGCTCTATATACCGACTCACGATATTTTAAACGCCCAAAAGATTGATAACTACAGTAGAAAAAGCATTACCGAAAGAATTGTTTAGCAATAGGTCGTAGACTTCTCTCACGATACGATGGGAATTATAGTTTCGCGCAAACAGAAGAACATTCTCACGTATATCGCGGGTTGAGAAACGATGAAGCAGAACTTGCAATTTACTGCAAGAATCCTACGTTACTTTTTGAGCCAACCAATACCACGGATCGTCGCGAATCTCATCGCTTTCGAAAGATCCGTAAATCATCGCGGTCGAGTTCCGTTTCGTCGGGTGTAATGGTCTTCGAACTTTCCTCGCCTTCAAAACCAACATTCCGACTTTATTTTTCCTCGTTTCACTCCTCCCTCGCCCCGCCCCTGCAGCGAGCCACTTTCCACCGTTTCTTCTCTTTTCACTTTCCGCAGGAAATTTTCAAATTGTCGCCGCGGCGCGACGATTCATCCTCGAGAATTTAACGGACCGATAAATCTCGACGAATCGTCGCCAAGTTAAACGTTCGAATAAATTTCAGGATTGTTCCGCGATATGATAGACGATTCTGTTTGTATTTTTCAAATGACGACGGATTTATTGGCGTTGATAAAAATGAACGACAACATTTCGCTCGACGAAAGTTAATCAGCTTGCGTTTTAATGAACGAAGAAATATTCGTAAACTTTCGAAGAAATTATTGTCGAGTCCGGAAATTCGGAAAGTTGTGACAAACTTTATGGGAAACACAAACATTCGATTTAAGAGAAATAAAACTGATCAGTAAAAGTTCCTCGTTTCTATTATTTTACTTCTAACTTGCAAACTGCAAAGTATTATCACTTTAAATCGTTCTTCAGATTCTCGAATTCTGTTTTAGGATTATCGTATGGTGGAACAGAGCCGGCTAATTGGCTCCACTTGCTTGGTAGGGGAATCGACAGACTGAGAGAATGGGGAGATGGATGCAATGGAGGGGGTAGCGATGAGGAAAGTAGGGGCAAGGGCCGCCAGTTAGCCACCTTCCTTGTTCATTTTTCTTCGAATTACATAAATTTATCGCGACGTGACAATCCCAATTGAAAGAAGAACTTTTGTCACAAAACTTTACACAATTTAGACGTAAAATTGAAAAATGGAAGGAATTTCTCAGCAGTGAATTTCACTCCCCTTAAACTGAATTTTTGTATTTCAGCAAGAAAAGGATTGTGAAAATTGCATTACATACAGCAGTCAGAAGAAAGTTCGAAAGACAAATGACACAACAATTCATAATTTTACAGTCGATTGTTACCAATGTTAATAATAATAATAAAAAAAAAAAAACAGTTAGTGTGATCTCGAAATTTTGTACACGTCCCACACGTCCCTAAAGTTTCTATAATTTTCTGAATATTTCCAGGTTAGAGATCCTTCTTCAAAGAACCACAAACAGTAAAACGAAAGAGAGCGTGTTCGTAATAAAAAAGTTAATATTGGACTTGAAGTGGGACGAGAGGCGAGAAGAAGAAATATTTGCTTAATAAAAGGGAATTACTTTCGAGGAAACGTTTAACGAAAAGAAATAATATAAATCAGAGCAGAGTTTATCAATGGCTTACCACGTTTGTTCGTCAGTGGTGAGAGTCAATTTCGTCGATATCGATCGAAACTTGGCGGTGTAAGCTGCTTTTCTTTGACAAATGAATTCGACTGTTTCACCGGCAGCTTTCGCGAGAGAACTACAGTATCGGAATAATAATAAATCGGTGATAAGATTTCTCTCTATCGACGGCAACAACACAGTTTTCCTACCTGTTGCCCATTTCCAATTAACTTTGTAATTTCGTGCTCGCAACTATGATTAACCGTTCACCGACTCGACGACAAACGAGAACGAGAACAATTACTCGAAGAATGTTCGTCGTTCGCCAATTTTCCGTTCCGACTGGTTCATCCTATCAAATGAATTCTCTGGCGGATCGCTCGGCGAGTTTTATTGAATTTTCGGGAATGAATTGGGGATAAATTGAGGAGGATGAAATTTGACTTGACTTTCTTCCTTTCTTTTTTTTTTTTTTTTTTTTTTTTATCATGTCCAAGCTTCGAATTGGACGTAAGAGTGTCTAACGAAGAAAATCAAAGTCTTTCACTTCAGTGTCTCCCGAGACGTTAAAATTTCTGACTGTCCACGTTAGCGCATGAATGCAGAAGATTTCTTATTCAGAGGAACAAGCGTGACATTAGCGTCGCAAGATTAGGCAGAGAACTTCTGGAACTACTTGAAAGATACTGCTATGTAATATGCGCGGCGTGGGCTGTTTGCTATAGTATCTATAGCGTTACTGTGTTTTATCTAGCTGTACACGCGTCACATTACAAGATGAAATAAAAACGTACAGTGAAATAGCAAGAGGAACTCAATTCTTGTATTTTCGACAAAATTAGAGACTCGTACTGCAATATTTTGAAATATTACGTTTCGTTCGTGTGTATCTACAGACGAAAAACAGTGGGCCTTCCATGAAACACGCGTAAGAAAATTCGGGGGCGAGAAACATTTTTCTAACAGCGCAGAGAAAGATACGAGCAGATAATCTTTACGGAGTTGAAAGTTGAAGATCAAACTCGTCACGACGGGAGCTCACACAAGGACTTCTCTCGTTGTTTGTCGAATCCACCCCTAAGATCGAAATACTCGCTGAACGTACCCTAACGCATATTCCGCATTTGGTGATTCAAAACGTGGTCGGTTAATTAATTTGTAATTTCAGCGGGGATGGCCGAATCCGCGGAAGTTTCTCGTCTCTTTCACGAATCTCGGCGAGCGCGTGCACACACACGGCCGGAAACCGCGTATCTCAGGGTTTGTTTCAAAGTCACGACAAGCTCGGGCACAGACGACCCGATTAACCGACAGATCGAAATAAGCTCCGGCGCTTAATTAAGGCTAATCGAGTTAACGAATATACTTGCTGTACATTACCGATCCACCCTCCTCCACCTACCCACCACTTGTGCACGAGCTTCTCGCCGATGTGTCTTGATACTAATCTGCAGTTGCATCGCGGCGTGCTGCCTGGAAACTCTCTCCAAATTATCCTGTCCTATCTCGCTCTCGTCCGCTGATCTCGTCCTTCTCCCTGCCACTCACTCGCCATCTATTCGTCTCTGTTCGATCGAACAGATAGCGCGGCTCTCGTGGCTCAGTTCGCCGCCACGACGCGCGGCTATTTCGTCGCAATTACTCGTAATAACCCATTAACGCCAATTAAAGATTCGACATTTCCGCAATTGCTGCGATGGTTTTCCCCTTTTTTTCTTTTTTTTAGAAAATCAAGAGAATTGTCTTAATTCATTCTGCGTTGAAAAAAATTTGTGATCTGCAATTGTTTCTTGTTTTTCTTTCTTTTGTTTAGAAAATTCAGAGATTTGTCTCAATTCATTTCGCGTTGAAAAAAAATTTCTAATCTGCAATTGTTTCTTTTTTTTTTCTATTTAGAAAATCGAGAGAATTGTTTTAATTTATTCTGCGTTGAAAAAAATTTGTGATCTGCAATTGTCTCTTTTTCTTTTTTTGTTTAGAAAATTAAGAGATTTGTCTCAATTCATTTCGCGTTGAAAAAAAATTTCTAATCTGCAATTGTTTCTTTTTTTTTCTGTTTAGAAAATCGAGAGAATTGTTTTAATTTATTCTGCGTTGAAAAAAATTTGTGATCTGCAATTGTCTCTTTTTCTTTTTTTGTTTAGAAAATTAAGAGATTTGTCTCAATTCATTTCGCGTTGAAAAAAAATTTCTAATTTGCAATCGTTTCTTTCTCTTTTTTCTTTTTGTTTAGAAAATCAAGAGATTTGTCTCAATTCATTTCGCGTTGAAAAAAAATTTCTAATCTGCAATCGTTTCTTTTTTCTTTTTTTTTTTTTTGTTTAGAAAATCAAGAGATTTGTTTTAATTCATTTTGCGTAGAAAAGAAATTTGTGATCTGCAATTGTTTCTTTTTTTTTTCGTTTAGAAAATTAAGAGACTTGTCTTGAACTACGGGCGTACGTTTGTATCGTTTTGCGTTAAAAAAAGAAAAGAAAAGAAAAATACTAACACCAGAACCACCAAAATGGTCAAAACTGACCAATTTGTAACTTTCGTCAGATATTTCATAGACGTAAAACAGCGTATCTCTAAAGATTCAAATAATTTTTCGTGAAATTATATACGAATAAAAGCTCGTATAATTCATTGTATCATAAAGTTTTTTTCATTTTCTTTAATGTCTGTGATGAAAATTTTATGCTTTAATCATCGATAGCCAGGCTCGTGGTGTCGATGAGTATTGTTCTTTCACCTCGACAAAACAATTTCGCCAACGTCGAAATTAATCTCACGTGAGAAAAAAAAAGAAAAAAAAAAAAAAAAG
Source organism: Tetragonisca angustula (assembly GCA_036937485.2). Lineage (NCBI taxonomy): Eukaryota > Metazoa > Arthropoda > Insecta > Hymenoptera > Apidae > Tetragonisca > Tetragonisca angustula. The sequence continues at coordinate 4,604 of JAWNGG020000265.1, forward strand.
GACGGAACTGTTGGAGAAACATTGTCAACATAACTCTTTCCATCCGGACAGGACAATAAGTTGTTGGTCATTACGAGGACTTGTTTGCCGTTCAAACGACGAACAGAAAACGTCATTCTGTTAAAAGGTCTCCCCAATGATGCAATTCCCTCTTTAAAATGCAGAATCAAGGGCCACTTGGTTAGTTGAAAAGTGGTTTGTTTCGCGCTGCGACGCGAAAGCGATCAAATATTTGCCCGATTGATTCGTTTTCCCCAGCAAAATTAGAAAGCCGTTGCGAACGTTGTTCTCCTTTTTGTGTACGTGCCAATTCCGCAGAATTCCCGCAGAAAAACGGAAGTGAACAAGTCAAACGTTCGTCCCGCGAAACATTTTCAATTGCGCGATTCGAAATCTCTTATTCCACGCCTTTCACCTGATAATTTCGAATTATTCGTAGTTTACCGAAGAAAGATGTAATTTATCGTAATTTCTCTGTGAAATAATCTTTTCATAAAATAATTGTAGAATCTAGATGCAAGTTGCAGAAAATATTTAGCGAATCGTTTTTTTCTTTTCTTTTGGACTATTTCAATAATAAAAAATTTGATAACATGAGTTGATTATAAATGAAACGTCGCGTTGACGTAACCCTTTCGAGGATACTGGGACACAATGCAATAACTCTTGGACCATTGTTGCCTTTGAACATCAACAAAAGTCGTACAACTGAATCATTGAGAAGCCATAATTTCTCGAATTTATAACTTAAAAAGCGACTGACAGACAAAGATATTATAAACATTGCCGTTTAAATTTACCATTACTCGGAATTTACCATTATTCGTGTCATTTCCTTTTGAACGACGAACTTGCGAAAAGTGAGTAAATTGTCACTAAAAAAATCAGATAATAATCTTACATCTGCTTGATGAAAGCGATTAATAAAAACCTCAACAATTCAGAGACAAAGTTTGAATAATATATATATATATATATATTTTAATTTTAATCTTTTTTTTTACAGCTGAACAAGTAGAATTGTTGAATTATTTACATGTTTGTTGCAAAAAGGAAACGAAACCATCTCGAAAGAGTTAAGTCAATTCCAAATCTCGTTCCTTCTTTCTTTTTCTTATTTCCCGGCACGTTCTTGTCTTTTGTTTCGTGCTGCACGGCCAGGTCATAAATTCAGTTGATACACTGAGCGTAAAAAGGGCCCCCTGCTTCGTCTGAAGAGATCCTTCTATTCGTTTCGAAAGAATTGTTTTCGAGTGCATATCATATTGGATGCACAGAGGTAGGAGGTGGAGGATGCTTTGTACGGCGAGGGGGGCGGGAATTCTTTGCGAGAAACGTTGCCTCCGTGGAGAGGAATCGAGAAGCGAAAAAGGACCCACAGAGAACCGTCGTTATGCCATTTGATTGTAAATAAATAAACAGAGAGACACGCATGCAGTGCACGCTGCAACAACATTGTGAAAAAAAAAAATATTTCGCACCGAAAATTGAACGACTGAATCTTTATTACCTTTATGCCCTTGATGAAACTATATTACTGTAATTGCAAATTGTCCAAGTTCTCCGGATGAAGAATATCAAAGGACCAACGTTGACGTTTGGAAATGAAAAGATTCGAAATTGCGAATCAAAAAGGTAATCAACGCGTACTCTTTTTGTAATTTTATACAAAAACTTCAATGATCTTGATACTTGTGTATGCGCGTGAAACGTTGTTCTATCAAATGAACTGAAAGATTGTCGAATTAATTCTCAAATTGCATCGTTTCATCATGGGCTGACTGTAGGAAAATCTCGGTTTCGTTTTCGATTTCACGCTGTCGTTTTCCTTTTCCCTTTTCTCCTCGAATGAATTTTTGATCAGACGCGTTTCGTTTCGAATTTTCAAGCAGTATCGTTGAATCGTAATGTACTTACAGCAATTCGTATAGGAATTCGCTAGAATTCGTGATAAAGACTGGTTATAAAATCCCACTGAATTGGATATTCAAATATTAAATTCAACCACGAGATTTAATTTCGGAAAAGTTAGTCCGACATTTCACGTCCATTTAACGCACATTGCTGTTAGGTGAACGCGGATTTTCATTTCGTTCTTTTATAAATAATTGATTGATTTCAGCTGAAAATGTCTGAAATTGACTTGAACAGAGACCGTTCTCAATCTTCTTCTAAGTGCAGTGATTTTCACGGCGCTATTTCTGAATCTCGCATAAAATGAATCATTCATGACAACAATTATCGTGCATTTTATTATATGAATTTTTCATAACGAACATTTCTTCTTCGGCGAGGAAAATATACAACATGCGTCGAAATACATTGTAACATTGCGTCTCGCGATTCAAATCGAAATAATCGAAACTAAACATTTTATAAAATTGCACAAAGGGTTCGACTGATGACAGGACTCGTGCAATGTTCAAAATTCGATTCAAATTTAATTACAGAGACGCGCTTATCCGATGCTGCACTCATCAAATCCCATTACATAATTATGGATAATTAACTAATTGTTACGTAACGATACAGACGCGTATGCATTATTCAAATATTTCTAATTAATTATACAAGCATTACTTCTAGCTAACCGGAATTGGCAGCAAATATCAAACGTAAGAGGTGACTTCCAGTTTGAATATTCTGATGATATGTATAACGTGGTTGTTCGTGAATAAAATAGACTCCCTTTTATCTCGTTTGATAATTTAATTTTTCCGCGAAATCGTGGACAGAAAGGCGAGAAAATTTTTCTTTTAATTTTTTGGTGATTCACGTAGCGTGCATTTATGAACATATTTTTTTCATTAAAACTGATCTTCAATGTGCAACGTTCTTATTGTTGTGTCGATGAGAGACCATGTACTTGTGTATTGTAAATATCTATTAGTTATTATTCAAGACAGTTTAATTATTATGGATCAAAGTGCTCAATCTTTCCTAGATATTATAAAGATGTATTATTATCACTTCAGAATCACGCTACTGTAATTTAATATTTCGATAATTAAATTTTGTCCACGACTTCGAGCGAATTCGTCATAGAAAAAGATTACGATCATGAAAAGAATCATTGCATGTCAAACATCTTGAAAACTACACAAGAAACTCTATATTTTTGATATCGTATATAGTATAATATACGTAGATTTATGTAGCATTTTCTATTTTATATGCAATTTATAAATGTCACCCAACAACTTTGACTCTGAAAGCAAATCCGGAAATTCCAAACCTAACCAAATTCTCAAGTTTCGAAATGCCGAAATTTATTCTAAAAATAAATTGACAATTCCTTTAATCGTCCATCCGAATGTACTAAATTAATGAATATCAGAAGGCTGGAAATTCCATCGACTGAACACTTTCACAACGCGTCTGACCGATACCTCGAGGTCTAATTCCTGACGTGCCTAATTCCGGAGTATCGGGGCATAAACTCAGGGAAACCGAACGTGGAAAAACCAGACGAACAATTTTATTACATACTCCGCGCGGAATGGTGGAATTGGGCTTCTACCGAGATGAATAAATTATACACGGTTTCGTATAGTCGTCGCTCATCAATACCAATTTCCAACTTTCGAGCCTGTTCGCACTCTCCGGGGCAGTCGAACGAGAAACTAGCTTCTCTCTCTCTATCGTCGAACTGTAGCGTTAGTCGCGCCTTCTGCCGTATAGGTTCTTATCGATAATTTAATAGCACCCGCTGGGTTTCTCGATTATTTCGATTCCAGTGAAATATGCAGAGAGAGAGAGAGAGAGAGAGAGAGAGGGAGAGATGAGATCGAGACCGCGAGATTGGCCACGTGTACTTTCACGTCGATAAATGGAGGAACGTTGATTAGGACGAGTTAATCAGTCGAAGTTTAATCCTTTCAGTTCAACTCTCGGATTTAGTTTCCTTTTTTTCTTTTATAATTTGTTGATAATTATAACGAACGTATATGTGTATTAAGATGTGTATCAATAGTATAATATCTGAACAGACGCTTACAGTGAAAGCTAATGATGACGATGTGAGAAAAGTAGGAGAATTTTACAACTGACACTCAATATTCACATCAACTAGACTACTCATTGTTTCTTGGGAAAGTTCAAAAAATGGTAGAGGATATTATTCTTTTTCCAGAAATTGAAACTGTAATATTTTGGCTAGTTACTGATTGCTGATCGAATTTTTTTCTCCTCAGTAAAACTAAGCCATACTTACTTGTACAATGTTGCATCTAGTTTAAAATTAACCAGAAATCAGCGTGATGTATTCGCTCTTACCTGAAACAAAAAACCGAAAAACACGTTAGAGTATGATATTTTGTGCTGGATGAAAAATTCGCAAGCAAAGCTGCGGAAAAATATTAGAAAATTATACAATGGATTACACAACACAGAATTATCGAAATTATCGTAGGTTTTTAATATAAAGTTTTTTTTTTAATATATGTATATGATTATTGTACAATACGTGATAGTACCTATATCACATTATTATATGTATTATATAATAACATATTATATTATTACATGTAACAATTTAATTATTATAATTTTATAGTATTAATTTAAGCAATAATTTAATTATTTAATTTTATAGTATTACGTGTAACAGTATTGTTTCACTACCGTATTTCATCAATACAATATTAATAAAATATGGAAAATACATCATTATCAAAAATACCAATGTATTATATATATTGTATATAAACAGTTACTTAATCCTTTTGATCCATACCTTTGACGTTTTATTTCATATTTTTCTACGAAGAAACGCGCGATTTGTCTGTGATAGAACATTCAATGTTAATGGTCATGCGTGACTGAATTCAAATTTGAACATAAATTTGACATTTGAAAAAAAATTATCGGAATGACATGAACTGAAAGATTTTATTGTGATTGACGTTGCAAAAATCATTGAAGCGATTGAATTGATAAATAGAGAAAGATATTATTTTGTGAATTATTTTGTATCGTGAAAATAATTGGGACGACGCGAATTGATATACTTAACTTGAATCGTCATCGTTGCCAAGCCGATTAAACTACAACTACAATTTCAATTCGTTTGCAAACTATGGACAGTGAACAAGAGAGATACCATTGGGGATACCATTACTGAATATTTGAAACAGTCTATGACTAAAGTCTGTCGAAACGCTACAAGACGAGATGAGAGGGACAAGTTCAAAGTAATGATTTCAAAGTTACGAACAAAACGCGGATAGAGTATCGTAAACTCTCAGAGGAGTTTGCAATTTTCTTTTGAAGAATCAAGAGATTGTAAAAAATATAGTTTTGCAATTTTGCAGAAAAATTGCTGCTTCGCTGCGAATACAAATTCAATTCGCTTATTGTTCTTACAATACAATACGGCCATAATTATCTTATAGACTCAGACTTACTGAATTCGCATCGATCGTCAAGCAAATTGTCACTTAACTCGACCGTAAAGTTATCATTTCGTCGAGCGACGTTTCGAGCGATAATTCTTACCTCCTCCGACGATTTTCACCTGAACGAGATTATCATGTGAAATCTGAGATTTCCTATTTCTTACTCGATTAAACACCAATCGAGCAAATTCTATATCCAGTCGTAGAAGATGTCAGTGCCACGTTCAATTCAACGAACGGTTCAACAGAGAACCATTCAACATTCTCGTCAATTGGCATAGAAATTTAGCAATATACGGGAGACAAAATACAATACTTCAGAATACAATAAATTTTGGAACGTTGGACTGTGAAATAGAAAGTACATGAATAGGAAAGATGTTGAAAGAAAAGGCAGCTTCGTTTCATTTTATATATAAAAATACATTATTCGTATCTTTTCCTACCATTATAGTTACATTTACTTACATTTATTCCAATCTCTTTCCAATCATTTATGTTACTGCAATATTTTAAACTTTCATTTCGATTCTTTTTTCTCTTTTTTCTAATTTTCCATGAGATTTTATCATCTTGTGGCAGAAAATGGAAAAATTCGTAGAAATTCACACAAATGTTAAAACACTGAAAAATTTTATTTATAATTAAATCCATTATGGCCTTAGAGATTGAAGCATTCCCTCTACTAAAACTTACTGTGTGATTTTTCTTTCTCTCCATTTTATTACACTCTGACTCACATCTTACTCTGAACATTAGTGTTAAACGACAATTAGGTTACATCCAGAAAATCCTAATAAAACGACGAAAAAAAGCAAAGTTTAAAGGATCGTTGTAAAGAGAAAAATTTCGATTTTCACGATCGTGGTGGATCAAATCATGAAAAAAACTTTTCGAGAACAAGACGCAAAAACATCTTTGAAAAAAAAAAAAAAAGAAATAGAAAACGAACGTAGGATAGTGAAAGTAGAAGCTGTGTGCTTAAAAATATAAGACCAAGTAGATTTCTTTTACGACTCTTGAGCTATTGACAATTTTTCATTATAGCGTTGAGTTATCGACAATCTTTTATTGTCATCATAATTATAGTCATTGTGAAGATAGGTTAGGTCAATGCAAAGGTACGCAGCTATTTCAACAGGAAAAAATTCGACGCGCATGAACGCGCGAAGATGGAATCGCAGATGGCACCGAATCGCCGATCGAGTAGGCCAATATCCATCCGCGTACCTCGATCGTCATTTACACAGTTATCTAGGTCACGTTCAACAAGTATAACACAGGAAATAAATCCCCCGAGGGAATCTTCTATCTCGAGTTCCCCTGGATCGCAGACGGGATCCTCCGGTTTAAATATAAACGCGGATCGATCCATCGATCCGTTCGAATTCTTCGCCACGCGCCATCGTGCGCCAATTTGTTACATCGTCTACGAATTAAATCGCGTGCACGTATTTGTTTGCAGTGCCGACACTTTCAGCGAAGCTTCACAAGCTTCATTTCTGAATAACTTTTGTTCAATTTATAAATATTTATGAATAATACTCCTTGCCAATGATGTGATTGAATATCCATATACAAATTTAAATAATATATTTACTATTATATATTTTGATTATTATATTTTTTCATTTATAATAAATAATTTATTTGATTATATTATAAATGAATGATTAATGAACCTGATAAAGTATATGATTTGAATTCATAATAAAGAAATAAAATTTTCTATTAATTTGAATATATTATAATTTTAAATATTTATATTATTTTATATAATTTATATATATATATATATTAATGTATATGTATATATATATTTATTTTAATAAATTTTATTTTATATATATAATTAATATAATATTTTAAATTTTTATATTAAAAAGGGAAAAAAGTTTATATAACTAATATAATTATAATTATATAGTTAATACTATATTATATATATATATGTATTATAAATATTTGATTAAAATTATTTATTATTGTTATAAGGTTTATATATTAATAGCATATATAAATTTAGTATTGTATTATTTATTTACATTATATATACAGTTAGTATAATATTTTAAATTTTTATATTAAAAAGGGAAAAATAGTTTATATAACTAATATAATTCTCATGCACGTTTAATCACTGTCTCGTCAACTTCATAAACGAAATTTTTTTTAAACAAATTGGTCAGATTGTTTATTTCATAGTCTGCTTACTACATTTCTGACCTAATTTCATTAATCATGTGTGAATAAAGATTTTAATTTTGAAATTACGAACGAAATCGAGCGATACTGAGCATGCAAAAATATTTAGTGTAAAATGTAAAATTAAAGTAAAATTAATTTGTATGTCTGAGTGAAATGTCATTGAAATACAAAAAGTAAATAATTCACGTACAATTGATATTGTAATGTTTCGATAAAATTACAAAGATTTATTTAAAATATTTTCTTTTATTAGAAACAAATTATGATACAAGATACGATTTATAGTGATTATATTTATATATGGACATTTATTTTGAAATCTAAATTATAAAACTATAAAATCGCGGCGTCGCGACAAATATCGCCATTAAACAATGAAACAATCACTTTTTATGCAAAGTCACTTTTATAATCTAGCACAGTTATTTTAAATAACATCTAACGGAATAAGATAATATGTTATTCAATTCGACGCTCCTGAAACATGGTTGACCAATAATAATCGTTTGTTACTCTAGTTGAATAATCGAATTAACTCGGACAGAAATGAGGAATAATTCGAAAACGATCCATCTCGAATCTCACTAAATGAAATCACTATCCAATGTTGTTTACGAAATGACAATAATCAGACTGTGGATAATTATGGAAATTTACGTTGCCTTGAATACAATTAAAAAAGAAATGAAATTACTTGATCTGTTGGGTACTAGCTGTTATTTTGGACATCTTATGCGTCTTTCTGTACTTTTTGATTATCTACAAGTCCACACAAATCCGCAATCTGACAACAATACATTTGTTACGATTCGTTATTTCAAGCTGTTTTTTCTGTTTCTTTTTTTGCACTGTTGCAAATAAAATACATTCTGGCCTGACTTTTTCGTGTCTTTGTTCGTCGATTCAGTGGGAATTTTCCCCGAGGAAAATTGCGCGCACTATGCAATCCCCCGATCCAGGAAGCAGGAGGGAAGTAGAGAAAGTAAGTGAGAGAGAGAGAGAGAGAATGCAAACGGTTTAGTGCAAAATTCGGCCAACGAAGATTTATAACGTTATCCTACAGACGTTGAATTTTAAATAAATCATTCATCATGACAGTTTAAATCTTTCGGGCACGGTGTTGCAGCTGCTATTTTGGGCAACGCGATTTTTAACAATGCAGCCTGTCATATTTAAGTGGTTTCTGGATTGATACCTAGGTGGTCCTTCAATCCGCTGCTTTTTGTCAACGCGACTGTAATTTATTTATTAAGCTGATTTAAATTGAGCATTACGCGAAAGAGACTTCGAAGATAAAATTCGAAAAAAATATTTTTAGTTTCTTAGGACCGTCAGAGAAAATAAGCAATTAGTAGACATTTTTTTCTAAATTTACAAAAGACACAATTCACATGCGATTCTATTTAAATTGCAAAAAGAAATAAAGTCTGCTCTGTATCGCCTAAATTATTCAATACGTTTACTATAACATACTATTTTTTCACTTTGATTTTACTTTTATTTCGTTGTAATCACTATCAAAGGTTTGTCAATTCATACAGATCCGATAAATTAATACCAGCGTGCACAAATAATTGCAACGACAGCAAAAAGTTTATAAACACAACGGACACAAACCTTCATTCGCGTAATTTTGTAAAAATTATCCAAATAAAATGACAACGCTGTAAATCCGCAGAGTTGTATTTTAAATTGGCAAAAATTACAAATTGGTCATTTTGACCATTTTTGGGTAGTTTTACTCGCGTCAAAGAACGCGAAGAACGATCGTCGTGTTCAGTGATCAGATCGAATGTCAAAATAATTGATTCGTTCAATTGGTTTGTTTGCCACGCGTTAATCCGCGATCCGAGATCGCACGTGCCTCGTTGCGTTGTCGTTGCATTTAAATAAGACAGCACTGTCGACGTCTGTTCGCGTGATGCCGGACGGCACGATCGCGAAATCTCTCGCCGAGTTAACACCGATGTTCACAGTGACTCGAATTCAAGCGGCCTGCGCGTTGGCCACGGCTTAAATCGCAATTACACGCGAGTTTTTCTAAATAATTAAAATACGACGTTGAACCGGCTCGTAATAATCTGACCTGTCGCACGCCAACCCTGAGACTCGAGAGTGATGGATGGGAATACGCTGAACGACGTTTTCATCAACCACTACACGTAGCGTGGATGTGTTTGCAATTTTTTCCCTTTTTTTTTTGTTTTTAAGCAACTCTCCTCGTTGCGGGTAGAAACAATTTTGGAGGGCCTCGATTCACGAATTATTGTTCATTTTCACTTACGAGGGAACGCACACAAAGCGTCGATCGCTGATGAAATTTTGCACAAATGCAGTTTTCCGACAGATATCTGACACGTATTTCTTTTTCTACGAAAAATTGTTGTTAAATATTTCGGAAATTACTGAAAGATGCAGTTTCTGCAGTAATAATAAAAATGAAATTAATAAAATAATGAATAATAATAATAAAACAACAAAACAAGAAAATAAGAAAACAGGAAAATAAGAAAATAAGAAAAATTAACGACGAATTTAATGGTTTGCGAGAAAGCCATTTCTCTCAACGATGTATTTAAAAAAACTTCCTGGTGGCTAAGAAGTTAAAACGATTATTGTCCCATCTTTCGATAAGAAAGCTCAGATCGCCACGTTCCTTCAGATGCCATTTCCTCCTAAATCCTAAATCAAACGTAACGTATGAAAAACATTCATCGAGAGCGAGAACGGTCAACACAGTGGAACCAAAGGGACGAAGGGGAAGTCGAGGCGATCGGTGAAACGAGTTCGCCCTTCTTGCCGCGCGAATTGGCCGCCGAAATGGCCGGCTAAAAGCTAAAAGCCGGACGGACGAGCGCGAGGGAAGGTGGAAAAGTGGGGGAGTACACGAAACGATAGACAAAGATGAAGATAGATACGAGCAGAAGATAGAAAGAGAGAGAAGAGCCGACTGGAAAGAGAGTTTTTCCGGCGTGAGATTTAGGTGAAAGGTCCGCGTGCACCGGAAGCACGTACATACGTATGTACGCCGGTGTCTGCGCGAGGAACGAGTTCTCTGTTCGAGTCACCTCCTCGTCCTTGCTGCTGCTGCCTCCCCCCACCCCCTCACTCCTCGCCCACGGCTGGCAATTTCGTTCTTCTTCTTGCGCGAGGAACGAAAAGCGGGCGTGGCCGGGGCATAAATCGCTAAATCCCGTCCGGTCTTCGGCGGGGTCCCTTCGCCGCCGAGCTTTTTCTCAGCTTCCTTTTTCCGGCCAACACCGGGCACAGGGGAGGAGAGACGAGCGGCGGTCGACGCTGTTCGAGACGTTCAACCACCGGCCAAAACGCTCACCATCTTTCTCTCTCGCCGGTCTTTCGTTCGTTCTGTAAGAAATTTCGCGACGTCTCTTCAATTTTCGTGTCCTGTCGATTCGCCGTGGTTTATGGGCCTGTGGCCAGCGTCTTCGACGACGCGACGGTGTCTCGGCGTTTCCGGTGGCCGTCGATTCGTTCCAGACATCTTGCAACCAGCTCGATTTCTCAAACCGTACTAGCCCGATTAAGAACGTTTTTCGTCCCAAATTGCAACATTTTCTCAGTTTTAAGTATATTTATACATAACAAATGATAAGTTTATTACTTCTTAATAATATCTATCCAGTGACATCAAAAAAAAAAAAAAAAAAATATCCACCGAGTTGAAAAAAAAGAAAAAGAGAAAAGCGACGAATTATTGTATACGATTCGGTCACTCGTTATGGTCCGCGAACCAGTGGGCCACCGCAAGTTGGTTAACCATGGACATGTTTGCGACGCTACCTCGCGAAAGCACGTAGCCTCGGTCGGAATTTGTCAAAATATGATTTTACAAACGGGACGCGACGCTGCGTGAAGGAACGAGAGACAAGGGATTAAGAAACAGCAGATAGAAACCGCCACCCCGTCCAAATGCTTCTTTATTCCTTCTGATTCAATGCTCTTCGCCGTTCTTTCATTCCCTCTGATTTAACGAATCCTCCCGCCTCTTCATTCCATCGGCTGGCCACGGTTCGCGGAGCTGATTCTGTTTGCAAACTGTTGCCGTGTGCAATCGTTTGCCTCTTTTGAGGGATCGCGCGAGGTTCTCAGAGGAAGGAAGAAGACCGAGAAACCACGGGGATGTATCGTGCTCCCGGTGAAGAATAGAAAGGTTCACTCGTTCTTCTCTCGAAATCTTGCGAAATCTGTTCTTCACGCCAGTGAATATTTCACCACCGGGGTGGAGGAAATCTGATATTCCCGGTCGGGGTGGATTTTTCTTTTTTCTTGACGCGACATTCCCTCGTCGAATCGCTTCCACTCGGAGCGTCGGATTTCAACGCGTTCGACGTCGCTGCTCTCGGTGTGGAAAATCGCCCCGACGTTGGTCCGGGCGATTTAATTTTCCTAACTTCGCGTAACGTCGGTTGTTCAAAATAATCAGTTTGTTTTGCGAGGTTCAAATAATATATTACATTAACAATAATGATAATTTGAACCTCAAATAATGTATCGTTAAACGCATCTGTATATAATTATTTATAATTATTTTAAACATCTAGTACATGTGAAATAAATGTGACATAACATATATATGCATTTAACTTCGACAGGGCTGATTAAGAATTTTACACTTGTTATTATACAATACAATTAGAATTACAAAATGTATAATTGGAAATGACCAATACTTTCACAGAAAGCTTTAAAAGCTTCACGACGCCAGCGTATATAATATTCTGATTAATAATACGCATTAATATGCAATAAAGCAGATTATTAATAACCAAGAAATATATTATAGTATATTAATAATAATATGGTTATACAATCTATATATACATTAATATTACTATCAATATATTAATGTTCTAGACTCCGACGAGACAAAATCAACCGAATCATACTCTTTGTTCCATTTCGTGAAAAAATATTCCTCGAGACAGATTGATCCACATTATATATATATATATATACAGTGGGGTGCAAAATTGAGTCAATAACAAAAATTTTTAAGAAAGATATTTTTTATTGTTAAATAAAGCATAAAAACATGGAAATAAATTTGACCATCTGAGTCTTTATAATTTTAGGAAAAACGCTGTATGTTTCGCATATGCGTATATATGTTGTAGGGGTGTATGACGGCAGATGGTATTGACCCATTGCACCAAATTGAATGAATCAATATATGTATAAAGACATTTTAAAAGAACATTTGCCAAATTATATGCAAGATATGCCCTTCGCTGTAGAAGAAATCGTTTTTCAACATGATCCGGATCCGAAACATACAGCGAAAAACTAATTAGCTGACTACTCGGGCATTTCCGATCTTAGATTGACCTGCACGAAGCCCCAACCTAAACCCCATCGAGAATCTATGGGGTATATTGAAAAAAAAATTCTAGATGCATACAAATCTTCTCCTAGCTCAGTAGTGGAACTATATGCTCGTGTTATAGAACAGTGAAATCAAATGCCACTTAATTTCTGCTCAAGACTGTTTGAAAGTGTGCCAAAACGTATTAGAGCTATTATCTAAGCAAACTGGCTTATGGACAAAATATTAAGGTACGATAAAGCTTGTAAATCTGACTGTGAAAAAATTCTGGTGCGAAATTCTATGTTTTTTAATCTTTTCAGCCAGGAAGAAACCTAATCTTAAGAGTTAAAAAATAGCTTCAGTTTCCTAAAACTATAAAGAAGTCAGACAGTCAAGTTTATTTTCATGTTTTTGTGCTTTACTCAACAATAAGAAATATCTTTCTTAAAAATTTTCGTTATTGACTCAATTTTCCACCCCACTACTGTATATCCGCGAAATAATCAATTGCACGAACTCGCCTGCAAATCGGCACTGCAGCAGCCAGCATCGCGCAAACCGCGAATAGTTTTCCCAACTGCTTTAGCAACGCTCGGCGGTGGTTAACCGACGAAAAACCGGAACGTTCGATACTTGAGAAACTGTATACATACTTGGTACATTTACCTGGCAAGAGCTCTATCGCCTCGGTAACAGAAAGGATACATTCACCGGAGATCCTCCAAGTTTTTGGAATTACAATGACCTCGCGTCCCGAGCAACTTCTTCGATATTTGTCTGGATTCGGTTATGGGATCGTCGACTCGCGTCGAGAAAGAAGAATCGAACGATAAAGCCAAGCTGCATGTATATGGATTGTATATGGATTTCCTGGATCTTCCAACGTCGGGAACGATTTCCCATTTGTACTCGCGATTTGTTCCTCGGGGACGGTGAAAACACGCAGGCAGAGTTTGATAGACCGAATGGTGGATCGTTGTCGGATAACGTTGAAACTCGAGCTAGAATTCTGTCCAAACGATCGCGAAAGACGAGTCTCGAAGATTAGAAACTCTGTCGGGAATGGTCTTATTTTCCAGTTTGGGGAATTCTGCGCGATAACGTGCGAAATTTGAAGATATCGCGGGGGAAAGTTCGAAGCTTACATGTCGCAGTAGTCAGTCTCTACTTTTTGTATAAAAATTGTACGTAAAATTTGATGTGAAAGAAGTAAAACGCGAAGGAAGAATTTATTTGAGACTTCGTTAAAAAAAAAAAAAAAGAAAATAGATACAGCATGTTCACAAAAATTGGTAAGATAGAATATTTTTAATGTAAGTATTTTAATAAATAAAGCGAGTGTCTTTTCTTAACAGACAAAAGTACTTCCGTATAAATAAATATTTTAACGAATAAAATATCCGTGATTATAGACATCACGCAGACTATATTTATAAAAACACGTGCGTTCTTGCTTTCTTGCCCTTAAGTCAGTAAGTTAACAGACAATTTGATACGTTTGGGATTCAGTGTTTTCATCAATTTTGCAGACGTTCGTTATAGCAAAGCAGAAAAAAGTTCCGAGTCGCCCACGTCTCTAATTAAAGTTTAGTGCTTCTATCGTCGTAAACGAACGAATGGGAACGTCCGAGTGCACGGAAGCGAACGTTACTCGACCACTTCCGAAATAAGTAAGTCGTATTCTTTAGCAGGGCAATTACCGTCTCGAGTGCAATTATTTTCGAAATATTATTTAACGAGACCATTTCCAAAATTTGGTCAAACGTTACTTAATAAGATTAGCAAGTTCTTTATTTATATTTATATTTAACAAGACCATTTTCCAAATTTCCTAATAAGAAATTTATTAAGACTCCACATTATCCTATATTTAATTTACCTAATTACTTAATAATTATATTACTCATAATACCTAACAATTACCATCTAGTTCTTCAGAGAGAAAAAGGGAGAGAGATTCTGGATTTTAGATTCTAGATTCTAAGATTTTAAATTTCAGATTCTAAGCTATCAGATTTTAGATTCCAAGGTTTCAAATGCTAGATTCCAAACTGCTAGATTTTACCTAATAATAATATTACTCATAATACCTAACAATTACCTTCTAGTTCTTCAGAGAAAAAAGAGGGAGAGATTCTGGGTTCTAGATTCCAGATTCTAAGCTACCAGATTCTAGATTCCAAGGTTCCAAGTTCTAGATTCTAAACTGCTAGATTTTAGATTTTAAGGTTCCAAATTCTAGATTCCAAACTGCTAGATTTTAGATTCTAAGGTTCCAAATTCTACATTCTAAACTACTAGATTTTACCTAATTACCTAATAATAATATTACTCATAATACCTAACAATTACCTTCTAATTCTTCAGAGAAAAAAGGGGGAGAGATTCTGGATTCTAGATTCCAGATTCTAAGCTACCAGATTCTAGATTCCAAGGTTCCAAGTTCTAGATTCTAAACTACTAGATTTTACCTAATTACCTAATAATAATATTACTCATAATACCTAACAATTACCTTCTAGTTCTTCAGAGAAAAAGGGGGAGAGATTCTGGATTTTAGATTCCAGATTCTAAGCTACCAGATTCTAGATTCCAAGGTTCCAAGTTCTAGATTCTAAACTACTAGATTTTACTTAATTACCTAATAATAATATTACTCATAATAACTAACAATTACCTTCTAGTTCTTCAGAGAAAAAAGAGGGAGAGATTCTGGATTCTAGATTCCAGATTCTAAGCGACCAGATTCTAGATTCCAAGGTTCCAAATTTTAGATTCTAAACTACTAGATTTTACTTAATTACCTAATAATAATATTACTCATAATACCTAACAATTACCTTCTAGTTCTTCAGAGAAAAAAGGGGGAGAGATTCTGGATTCTAGATTCCAGATTCTAAGCTACCAGATTCTAGATTCCAAAGTTCCAAGTTCTAGATTCTAAACTACTAGATTTTACCTAATTACCTAATAATAATATTACTCATAATACCTAACAATTACCTTCTAGTTCTTCAGAGAAAAAAGGGGGAGAGATTCTGGATTCTAGATTCCAGATTCTAAGCTACCAGGTTCTAGATTCCAAGGTTTCAAGTTCTAAATTCTAAACTGCTAGATTTTAGATTCTAAGGTTCCAAATTCTAGATTCTAAACTGCTAGATTTTAGATTCTAAAGTTCCAAATTCTATGTTATCAGATTCTAGATTCTAAGGTCCCAAATTCGAGAGAGAGAGAGAGAGAGGACAAAAATGAACCAATGGAACACGTCCCCGACAAGAGCGTTTTTTCCCCGTTAAAACCATGCAAGGATTTTTTGCGTTCGAACGAAAAAAAGCCGATACGTCGCCGGATTACCTGTTCGATCGGAATATTCCCGAGGATTACTATCGAGCTATCGTGGTATCCGGCTTCGAGGGTACGACGTTCGGAACACCGTGCGCCGTGCGGCCAAGTTTGAAAAATTATAATCGCTCCTGCCACCTGTTGTGTGCAACGATTATCGCTGCCCGCGAGGAACACGCGAAATCGAAATCAAAACCGATGTTTCCCGACTCGGTTCGGTCGACTGCCGGAAAAGTGTGCTGTCGTCGTTCGTTTTACGATTGTGATATCAATCGTAGGTAGATGATCGTTCGATTTTCTTTCAATTGATGAACGTGACATTTATCCAAAGACTTTCAAACGAGGGCGTAGCAGTAAGCTTTGCTACTGTTGAAACAGCATTGACATCATTCATAACTATTTACATGGAATGGGAGTTTGGAAACGACTCAAATTGCAAATTAAAAGTAAATAAAACGTTGCAAATTTCCACGCGCGTGTTTCACGAATCTGTTTAAAATAGGAAATTTCCTTTGAAGATACGAGATATCATTTTCGAAAAAAATGCGATCCAGGAGTGAGGTCGATGGAGGAAGAGAAATCTTTCGCCATAAGATGGGAACACGGCCCGAAGAAGGGACACCACATCGAAGTCGAAGGGACGAATCTCGACTGTTCGATATATTGAAGCGCGCGGCTTTCGAGAGTCCTTTCGAGAGCTTCGACTAGTCAAGGACGTTCGTGGCCGGATGGAAAGACGATGCATTCGAGGATCACCGCGACGGGACGACCGGACTTTCCGTAGAAATCCTGAAGAGTTTACCATGTCCGGTGTTTCGAGTTTCTTCGTCGGTATCGTTCTTTCGGCGAACGCGTAGTCAAATACAGGCAAATTCAATTTTTCGAACATAAACACGGTGACTCATCTAAGATATTGACACCATAAATCACTTCAAATCCATTGGTCGTAAGAGGAATATTCCAAGGAGAAATTGTATCGTACGGGAGGTAAGAATTAATTTTTTTCACCTTGTTCTTTTCTTAAAATTTCAATGGAATAGGGTTAATAAAATTGGCGATTGTCGAGATGTTACGTTGAAACATGCAGAAATTTCTTGAGAATATCGTTTGAGCTACGAAGTGAAATGTTGTCACAATTACAAAAGATTAATGTCAAGCTGCACAATCTGTTTAGTGTCACGCAATTTCAGCTCGAAGCATTTTTGCTTTATACTAGGAACGATGACAAATGATTTGAAGCAAAATTAGGTATCACGAGTATGTTATGTCCATTTTGGAAGTTTATGAATACTGCAGTGAACACTGTCGTGATTATATTATACAGATATAATATATATATATTTTTAAATATAATATATTTTAAATATTATTAATATTTAAATAATAAATATAAAAATTTTAAATATATTTTATATAGATATAATTATGTTATACAGCTGTATAAAATAAAAAAGATTATAAAAAATTAGAAAACTGTAAATTATATACAGCCGCAGATGTGTAATGTTATTTTGTTTTGTGACAAATGTACAAAGCAGCTTGTTTCTTTCAGGTATTTGTCAAGAAAAACGAGCCAAGACGAGTCAAAGAGAATGATCTTTCATTTTTATTCGATGAAACAGAGGTACAGGACAGCCTCGATTCATTTCACGCGTTATAGAGTGCACAATCCCCATTAATATTTGGTCATTCGGTACACACTGTGAATTACTGTTATCCGTTGTTGTAAACACTGGTGCATAAATACAGACTTGCACTAGAAATTGACATGTATGTCAACGGGCTGAACATTCTATTGTATGTATAATTCATGATAATCACAGAGTCAACGTTAACATGTTCAAAATATTGTAGCTTCTCACATCATTCAAATCTTGTTACCTTGTGGGTGGTTGATCTGTTCGTAATTTATAATTTAAAACCTTGTGTACTTTTATTCTCTTTATAATTTCTCTTTTCTTTTCTTTTTTTTTTTTGTATTTGTAACAATACTTATTTTTGTGCTGTCCAAAATTAATTTAATTTTATCTAAAGCTAATCCAATTTTATCCTAAACTAGTTCAATTTTATTTCCACAATTTTTCAATTTTACATCTCTGTTCTATACTTTTCAATTCCGTCGTCAACAATTTCGTCGATGTTGTTGTAATATTTCCTGAATTTAACCGAATGAAGTTCAAATTACACGTCAATCACCGATTTATCAATCCGTCAATCACTAGATTTTTCCCTTTTTCTTTTTTTTTTTTTTTTTTTTTTTGAGAAATTTGCTTTAGATAAAGCTTCATCGTAGGATCACTTATTCAATAGGTGACGAGTTACATTTCCTGCGTTAAAAATAAGAAAATTATGATAATCGTTGGCCTATTATTAAAATTATCAAACTGCGGATTTTCATGTTGTTTCTAGAAATTTGCGAATGCAGTGCATAAAGATACACACATACACACACAAAAATGACTACTTGTTACATATAAAGCCTTTCGCTTCTCTCTATCTACTAAATAACTGAAACATTTTTACGAGAATGAGAAACATGAATGAAAGCTACGAAAAGTACGAAACGAACGGCGCTCGTTACCACGTTTCTCACTTTCGTTTATCAAATGGAAAACCCTCGGACGTTCCCCCATCGTGATCTCGATCTGGAAACGTAGAACGTGGCAAGGACGACCATCATCTTCTTACGAGTCGTCCGGATATCTAATCAGAACGTGGCGGAACGAAAAATCTCTTCGAAAGACGAGTGGCTATCTGGCTTCTTAATTTATTAGACGCGAGTTTGCATGACGACTGGCAACGCGTAAACAGCCTGTGCGACGAGTACGAGGCACGTGATAAGAAAGAAGCATCGATTTTTCGAGTTCGCGAACGACCGGTTTCACGGCAATTACTCGCATAACGAACCGGACCCGGCTAGTAACCGAGAACTGCCTACTAGCCTCGCTATACTAATTTCTACTTTTTGCAATTCACGTTCGAGCAACGACAAACGAGGGTACGGACAGTTCGATCGTTTCAGCTCGCGTCGTTACGAACGACGTTTCAAACTGGTTTACTCCGAGCATTGTAGCGAGATATATTACGAACAGACGGGCAGAGTTCTCGCTGGTATTTTTTAATTGAACGTGGCGTAATATTTAGATGATAAGCTTCCCGCTTGGAATTATTATTTCCGGGTAATTATTTACGAAAGAGTAGTGGTCGTCGATGACTTTTAGAGTGAGTTCGTTTGTGCATGTGTATGTGCATATTTATGAGCCCGTCGCGACTGATGAACTCGACTTTTTATCGAGCTTTCAATTTCGTCGCAAGGATAGACGATTAACTACGTTGCTTCACGACTTCCTTCTCGATTATCCTACGCGATTTTCTTGAGCATTATTGCAACTGTAATTGTAACGTCTGCGTTAGGTGTAAAGGCATCGAAAATTATCGATCTTCAGTGAGATATAAAATCGAAACTATAATTCATACCGTGACCGTGACTTCATATTGTATGACGAAGGATTAAAGTCACTCTAAATTTATATCACACAGACAATGACGTGACTGTAATATAAATGATAATAATATAAATTTCTACAATGACATATGATAGTATAAATTTTTACACATATATATTATAATAATATAATTTCTATAATAATGTGGATAATGGGGATAATGGGGATAATATAAATTCACGTGTCACAAAACAGCGTGAATCTCTCAAAAAATAAATTACTATCCAAGGTGATGTAAATTCTAAACTGAATTTAAAAAAGAACGTTCACAGCATCATCATTTTTTCCCCCGTTTAGTAAAGTAAGAAGTTGCTCAATAATCTATCCTAACTTGAACGGTTCACAAACAAGTGTCACTAGATCTTACAGTTGGTTTCAAGAGTAACAAGCAAATATACTTTTTAATAAAACATTAGCAATTTGGTTATTATTTAAAAATTTATTTCAAATTCGTTCAATTGGACCTATTTCAATAATTGTAATTTCTCGATGACAAATTCCTCTTCAATAATATATATATATATATATATAACGACGAAAGATTAAGGGAAGGATGTGTTTGTGAACGTAATAAACTTGGCTTCTGATTGTTTTTCTTTCATTTGAACGTTATATCACGCCTCGTGTAGTAGAATTTAATGAAATGCATGCCACGCTTAATGCAAAGGTCAAAGGATTCGCTGATTTCATATCATACATTCTGCACGACATTCTTGCTTCTATGAAAATTTTATTTCGTACGAATGAATTTAATTACAACAGTACGATATAAACGATCGTACGGCATATTCTATTTTGTTATTTATTCTCCAACCTATATTACTGAGTGAGTGGCACGTGAAATTTTGTATATTCGACTCGTCAGAGAATCCAACATATTGTCAGAATATCCATCATAAGTCGAAAAATATCACACAACACAATATCAGTCGTATGAATTTTTATGCTAGGAAGATAAACTTGTTCTTAACTTTTTTAACCAACTCGTTTTTTTTTTCTGTGATCAGTAATCGAGTCTCATGATCAAATCCTTGTAATTAATTTTTTTTTTTCTTGCATTTGTGTATTCTGCTTTGAGCGGAATCCTCCACAACTTTTGTAAAATTTTTCTCCTTTACATACGCGTCAAATATAAAACCTGTTGCCAATGAAATTTCCTCTTTCTCTTGTTACTATTATTACATTGTATGTCAGTAATTTCATCGCCGAGTTTCGTACTTTAGCACACAGTTGTGAAAGGAACGTCAATCATCAATTTTTATTTAATGTCCAATGTCCGAAGCCAATATCCTGTCTTGTTATTTATTTTCCAACTGAACTGACAATGAATGCGCATACATATATTGTCGTCAGAAGTAAACGTTCGTCGATAAATTCATCGCCGTTCCCTGTTTCATAGTTCCAGAAGAACGTCGATCGTAAATCGTATTCTACTCGACAAACGTAATGATTATATCGTACGTACGAAAGTATAAAACTCGCAATCGAATTTAATTACAACAACAGGGAGCAAATGGACACACATTTTGTCCATTTTATTCTCCAATTCATTGTCAAACATAATGCATTTCTCTGTGATTTTATGGAAAATGTAAGAATCGCAAATTTCAGGGCAGCGTTTGCTGCAATATTGCAGTATTATAGGTTTGAATCATTTGAAGTAGCGTAGTGAAAAATGCGCCATTGGTATGAGGCGATTTTCTTTTTCTTTCTCGACCGAGGAGGGTCGATTCGAGTGAAAAAGAGCTGATTGAGTTGTTAAAAAAGTTGTTCATCTGAGTCGCGACCATGTATATTAGTTGTTAATCTGCGTTTATTACCTTGTTTAATTATCTACTAATCGCCAGCAGTTGTGCAAATCATCTATATTTAATATTTAAATTAAAATTAATATTGAATGAATATTATTTATATTCAATCTACAGCGGAAAGGCCCATTTCGTGAACTACTTCGTCCATGAATTCATCATTTCTAGCATCTTTCGCGCTCTGCAGCCGATCGTGAATTACTGACGGCGAGAGATCGTTCCTGGCGACCGGTTTTCTAATTGAAATCTGCTCGTGTCCCGATTGAAAACCGCTTTTATCGGCATTCCGCGGCGCGGCGCGGAATTATCCGCGGCAAAACAGTTCTCGAACAGGGAACGTGCTCGATGCAATTTTTGTACGCGGATGACACGCCGCTCTCGTGACGAAAGTTGCAACGATTTACTCGCGCGGCGAGTACGCGCCTGACAGAGTCGTTCAAGACACTCGAAAACGTTCGAATAGTTTGATACTCTGGTCGAATAAAATTTATCGAAATCCGTTAGATCCGTTCGAAACACTCGGGCGATGGAAATCGTCGATCGACCGATGAATAATGATACTGCGATTTCTTTTTTCTCTTTTCACCTATGATTTTTTTTTAAATTTCTCGCGTCTAAAATGCCTGGCGGAAGTATTGCACTTGTTACGCGATATTATTTTTGTTATAGGAAATATTTGGACTGTGACCATGCATTCACGAAGGACTGGAAGTTGCAAAAATATATGCTCAATGCGTACAATATTGGAAAAATATCTAGAAAATATCCAAACCTATATACATCTATAAAATAAAAATATAAAATATCCAAATAAAATATCTAGGTAAAATATGAAATATCTAAATGAAATATTCAAGTAAAATATAAAATGTCCAAGTAAAATATCAAAAATAGAAAGTATATTGCAGTATATAGCCTTTTTTAGATTCTATTTCTTTCTGAAATTTTCAAATGCACAAAATTCGCATCCTAAACATGGCATTCAACCATTGTGTTCACGTTGATGCAATTTTCAACGATTCTGAAAATATATTTAAATATTTAGTACAATTTCGCCGAGATTACAGAAATATTTAATCCATTAAATCGATAAACTTTAATATTTGACGAAGCCATTTCTAACATTTGTTACATGCTGACAAGATATGCCAACTTCATACGTATATTTTAAATTTGATCAATTAATGATCTGCAATATTGCCGAGAAATACATCAATCGAATTGAATTTCTTCGTACATTTATAAATTCACACGACGTACAAAGCTTCTTCGCATCCACCGAATTCCACATTCATTCTCTGCAAGGGAAATACTAAGTAATTTTACCTTGCTACTTTACTCGAAGGTACAGAAAAACTCGTCCAAGATTCTCGTATCCCTCAAAATTGATTGTCTCAAAAAATCCTGCGAGAATCATCTACTTGACGATGGTTATTCCAACGAAAAGTATATAAAGTATATATATTGTCGAAATTATTAAAAAAAGGAGGTACACAGCGAAAACCTGTTAATCTCTCGATTCGAAAAAAAAAAAAAGAAAAGAAAAACGTGTCGAGTGACTCCCCTCTTCCCGAAATATTAAATCATATTAAATTAAATGAAATTTCTCGTGCGTATTTCACGCGCTGAGATAGGATGACACTACTAATTGCGGTGAAAAGGAACTATGCTGGCTGTTTGCCTCGAATCTTAATACTCGCATATCCGGTCGTTTACGGTCGCTTTCGCGGTCCCGTGCGGAAGGCTGAGAGGGGGGAGGGGACACGAAGGTCTGATATTATACAAAATGGGGTTACCGGTAAATTGGACTTTGGTCTTCGCGCGAATTTTATTCCCATTTCCAAACGGCGCAACTTGCTGAATGTCGCGCAGGTGCGCTTAATCCGAACGAAAGGTAAGCTTCTCGTTTAAAGCCAATTTCGTCCAGGTGGTCTTAATCTGAGAAAGGTCCCGATTAAAGCCGATTTACGACTCTGGCCGTCCCGAATTTTGACTAACTGAGAGAGTATCATTTCCAGTCAACGATTATCTCTCCCCCTCCCCCTTTCCCTGGCAAATCGGCTAATTAATCGCGCATAGTTGCTCGCGAGTGGCTGATTATTAAATAAAATATTCGGTCCTTGTTTGGCACGCGAAATGACCGATCTCGCAAGAATTATTCGCGAAATTATTCAAAATTTGAGCAAAAGTTGCATGTTACATTGAACAATGATATTTATTATTTTTTATTTATTTCATATTTGTATTTTTCATTCATTTTATATTTATATTTTTTACTTATTTTATATTTATTTATCTACATAAGCACGTAAAATAATCGAACAAAATGGTAGAGAAAAAAGTTTTCGTTTCCCTTCCACTCTCTTGAAATAAAAATATTATGATATTATCATAATATTTAATTTGTATAATTTATATAATATAAATATTATATATATATTATTTACATAATATTTACTATTATAATAATATCATGACATTTAATTTAAAGTGAAAATATTAAAATCACCCTGGCAAAGAAAAGAAAAGAATACAATTACTTTTTGGTTAACCTGATGAAAGCGACGAGTTTTTCACTTCTAAAGAAACGTCAGGGAAATTATTTGCACGACCCGATGATGCTCGAATTTCTCGCCGTTCTCTTCGCTCGAAACTGTTTCGAGTGACATTCACCCACTCACGCGTTTCCGGGTGAACGTGTTAAAAGCACAATTCCGCCGAATCATCGCGGGCAATTGATCGCGCGCGCAACGGTGCCATAATCGCGCGCCGTGCATTCCGCGCGTCCATTCGCACTGTCGCCGAACGAAGAATGCAAAGTAGCATGCAAAAGTAATCATCGTGCGGGGTCCGTAAAAAAAAAAAAAAAAAAAAAAAAGAAACGGGAGCATTTCAAGGTTCCCTCGTAAATTGCGCGGTCGAATTATCTCCGGGTGAAACGTGGATTTCCAACTGTTAAGGATAAAAGGAGCAAGCTGCGGCGAGAGACAGAGAGAGAAAACGAAGCAAACGAACGACATATTTCCAGGACGCGCGTTGCTTCTCCACGGCTTTCCCGTGGCCGTCGTTATTTCCCAATTGACAGGAGTTGACGAGGACACCTGTATTTTCATCGTCGTCGTGCATTCAGGATGACGTTAACGCATAAAATCGCCGACCATGAAATTACTCCGCCGCGCTACAAACGCGAGTCTAAAGGCAAAGAGCCTGACGAGAAGGGGGAATACTTTTGCCTTCTGCCTGCTTCTCTTTTATTTTTTCCACTCTTTTTCTTTTTACGTTTTCCTTTTTTTTTTTTTTTGGTCTTCTGGTTCACCATATTCAGTCGTTCTAATAAGACCGAGAAGGGGGAAAAATGAAACGATTAGGTCACGAGACCCGCTACCGACTGGACGAGACACTCGTCACTCATAATGCTCGTTTTCGCATGTTAAAGGCAAATCGGATTTGACGAGCAGCTTTTTTTCTCTCGAAGCGAACCCCGGTTTCGGCTGGCAATAGCTTTTCAATCTCAATAGGTTTCTGAATGCCTATTTATGAAGTTTGATTGAAATCCGATATCCTGAATTTTTCTTTGCGGGATGGAAAATTAGTTCGGTTTTCATAGTTTAGAATCAAGTACTACTAGTTAGAATTAATTCGGTTCTCATAGTTTAGAATCAAGTACTACTAAACGTATGTTTATCTCATTTAATCCTACAGTATAGTACCACGCGTGATATCTATTTTTTTTTTTAACTCCATGTCAACACCTGTAATTTCCATGAGATATGCATCAATTAAATTGATCACTATTAAACGATGTTCCTTATTAAATTGTATATGCATGAAAATGAGAATGAAAGTACATGATGAACATGTATACTTCTTGTTAACAATGTCTTTAATGAATCGAATATTTTCGAACATGATACAAACTAAAATCATCTTCTGCCAGTTGTAAGAATTAATCAACTGGGTTAAACCTAATCGTATCATGCTTATACAGATGAAAAGAAAATGTAATTATTTTTTTTTTTTCACTGCTGTTTGACGACTCAACGAATCATCGGTATATGATACAAATTACACTACGAAAAAAAAATTTATTCCAATTCATTAAAGTCCACGCTTTTTCTCCTGGTCACAATCAATTGGAATAATTCGTACAAAAATCTCGACTATCAATTTTCGTGTCTTCTTTTACCCTCGAGAGAAAGAGAAAAAGAGAGAGAGAGAGAGAGAGAGGTTATCGTTCGACGCAGACTTCAGGAATAATCGCAAATTAAAACAGATTATCTGAACGGATTATCCGAAAAAAGAAATGTACTCGAGCGAACTTCTGCCTCGACCTTAAAACCCTCCTTTCAAAACTCTAGGAACCTGTCAGGCGGAATGAGAGAGCAAGTCCTTGGCTGAAACGCGAATAGGTTAGAAACTTCTTTCTCTCTCTCCTCGCTTCTAATGAAGATTTATTCGTCTCGTATAGCTTAAATACACCCGACACCGATTAATCGCGCCACCGAGAGTTCGAGACCGTTCGGTGATGAACGATTCCGCCGCCATTTTCATCTTAGATCCCACTTAGAATCTCGCTGGACTCGCGAAGAAAAGAACTGTTTCCTCCTAAATTTTGACGAGCCACCGGGAGTTCGTTCTGTCCGTCGGATGAAACGTTCAATTTTTAGAAAATACTATTACAAGTTACTTTTAACTTTAGTACTAACCAGCTATTTCAAACTTTTTTATTTGAATCGCCTCTTGACATTTTCGGACAATTTCCGTTTCGTACGTTCGGTATCGTATATTTGCAGAGAATAAAATGTTTTAACGTGTATTTGAGTATTTTACAAATTCTTCATCGTGCACAGTATCATTTAATTCTTTCAACTTTGGAGCAAACAAGAGTGTGTATTTTGTCCTACGAAGTCTGAGCTAAATTTTGGGCTGCATTGAGCGTGTTGATTAGTGTATCAAGTAGTTACTTCAAATTCTCATTTTAATCACTCTAAAATATTCACACGTATGGATATAGTGTTCATCCAGCCTGTTAAAGAAATACTCCGAGGTATCTGAAAACATCTGAATTTAGCGAAATTTTTTTCTGAGATATTAATGACGAGTACATAAGATATACAATAATATACATAATTTTTGTACGTATCAATTTTCATAATGTAGAAATTTACTACAAATATGATTTTCAGCTTTACATTTCAATTTTTCTTTCTCAAGTCAAAAACGTTCGTCAGTTTCAACAATATCGATTTTCGATCGCGATTATTGTTAAAAAGAGACTGATGAAAAAAATTCTACACCCCAAATAAGAATAATCCTACATAATGTACAATATCTTATATAACACGCACAGTATAGCGTGTATAATGCCTCTCAGAACCAGAATGGTCCTTTCTTTCAACGCACGACCAAAACATTCGCTGAACCCGCAATTTCTCCATTCCTCAGCTATCGAAGTTCGTTCGAAATCGATGACTCGGCCAAGTGTCCGAAACTCGCGCGCGGCGGGAACATTTTTGCAAGACAAACAAACGGGGCGGCCCGTAGAGTTCAACTTCAGTTTAATCGAATCAAACGGGAGAACTTCACGTTCGAGGAACTAACTGATAAGCCGATATAATGGAAACAGACGTCTCATTGAAGCGGTGGGGGAACAGGTGCAAGCACGGCGCGAGTAGAAATCTCGAAAGTAAACATTCCGTGGAAACTATCACGGAGTGCGACAGTTCACAGCGATAATTAAGCAGAACAGAGACTTAGACGTCGGGCGAGCAATCCACGCTTGCATCCCGGCCTGTTCAAACGAAACTACGAGCGAGCATCTTGTAACGAGTACCCGCGCCGTTTCCGCCGCGTCTGACGCTCGCGAATTCCCGAAAAGAAAGAAGAAAGGAAGAAACCAAGGGAGAAGTTTCCACGGTCGCGGGATCAAAGGAATTCCCCCCCTCGTTACAAATTTCCCTTTGTTAAGAGGCATTTCCCATGGAGCAACGAACCCTGAAAATCTCCCGTTTCGTCAAGTATTTCGAATTCGCGCGAAACGAGGAAAGGAATTTACCTATTTACGCAAATCGCCGCGAGTTTCGGCTGTTTCTCGATCTCGACGAGATCAAGAAAGAAATATCGTTGGCACGCCTGACTTTTTCCCGTACGAACGTGTCAACGAAATTCGTTCAACGCGCAATAGTTTAACCCTGTGGCGCGTGCAACTGGTTGCGCGGACCATAACGAGCGACCGAACCGGTATGCGATGAACTCGTCCTCTTGTTTGAATTCATCGGTGTATCGCTGGATAGAAATGATGAAGAAGTAATAAATTTATTACTTGTTTCGTGTTATGTTTCAATGTACTTAAAACTGAGGAAGTATTGCAGTTTTTGGCCAAATATTCTCGACGTGCGTGGCAAGAGGAATTAGTTATAACTAATAAGAATAACGTTTTCATCAATTACATCTCCCACAGAAAAATGCACAAACATCATGCTCACAGATTGATTTAGAACGAAACAGAGATTTCTATTTTACCGGCTCGCCGTTAGCATGACGTCGAGTTCAGAACGAAACAAAACGAATCGAGAGCTAATCGAAGGGGTAGTCGAGCAAAAGTGCACGCGAAATAATCCTCTGACGCGTATCGCGGGAAACCTGCGAGCCCCGGCAGCGCACCTCCTCGAGAAAATACAACGGACAGTTATTAGCAGCGAACAGCGAGCAAAAAAAAAAAAAAAAAAAAAAAATTTAGAGTGCCACGCTGCTGGCTTGAACCTCAGCTTACCGCTTTGTCCCCGTTTCTCTTTCTTCGCCATCCCGTATTTATTGGAAATCCGCCCTCCTCGAGCAAAGAGAGAACTCGCGAACGTTCGAAATGACTCGTCCGGCGTAAGTACATACTCGAAAGAGGAGAAAGTAAACGCGTAACAGGGAATTAAGAGAGTAAGTTGGTTTCCTTCGGTCTTGCTTCTCCTGGTTGGCTAGCAATTTCTCAAGTATCGAGGTAATTAAAAAAGAAGAGGGAGAGAAAGGAAGAGGAGGAATCGAGCGACGAATCGTCGATTTCGATTTTGCCGATCGAGTCGTAAATTTAATTTTATTTAATTTTCGCAAGTTACGAAAGCAGTCAATGAGAAACTCTTCTTCGCGTAGTTTCGTTATTAATGTGATAAACTGTGATATTTATCGATATTGTTGGTCGCTGACATTTCTCAACAGAATACTCGACTGAGCTCTTCTATTTTGCGCTTCAATGATAAACTACGATGTGATGTTTGAGAAATCGTACCGAATATAGTACAGCGATGTTTGTGAGTCTTTTCGAATTTTTTTCAATTCCAATGTCAAAGCGTCTGATTTACTTTAAAATAAATTCTCTTACTATCAAATTATTTGACTATCATCGATTTTGTAGTGTCGAGCTTAAATTATTGAGCTTGACACTGCGAAATGACCGAAAATTTGTTTGGTCAATAGAACAATGTATACTGTTCCATCACTTATCTCCGTTTCTGTCTTTCGGCAAACGAACGACTAATTTTCGAATAAAACGCTCAATCTTGAATAAAATTCCACATTCCCCTAAATTTCATTATCGCGCAATTTAAATATGAACGTTCAAAGATATATTTAACAACTGGAACGAATCTATAATTTCTAGCTTTTCTAACAAACATAGATATTATTTGACGCGAACGAAGCGAATCGAAATCGTCCCTTGTACGTCTAATCGTACAAGTGTGCAAGCGCGCGCGCGTGTCATAGCTAATGACAGCATTAGTCGAAAGATCAAGTGGTACATTAACGAGGGTACTTTCGTGATAAAGTATTTAGCATGGTTCGTAGGTTGCGGTAGAGCGTTTAGCTGGCTGTATCCAAGTGCACTGTCTGCGTTTACGTCTATGTAACGTCCGCCATCAGGTATATAGCCCCGATGTATACATACACGGTGGTTTGGTCAACGATAGCTTCTTAAGCTCGGTATGCACTAACAGACAATTATTTGCGGACACTGCCTATAGACAATATCGTACAGACCGTCGTATAGATCGCGGATAATTATCAGTGGGATGGAAGATCGTTGCAAAATTTAACTAAAACTTTCTATTGAGAATCAACTTTAGGAAAGAAATTCATAATGGCCAGGCTAGATAGCGGATTCGGGAATGAAAAATCCCACACAATTCTCGATGCAAGATTGATCTGACACGCGAAAGAATTTTCTATCTAGATTCTATTTGTTTGTGAATTATTTCCCACGAAAACATGAAGAAAATCTGCCCTTTGTAGGATTTACAGAATCTATTTAATTCTTCTGTTTGTAGCTACGGATTTTCAAGCAATTCGTTATTTGTTAATTGTATTGAGTCTGTAACGTTGCTTCGACAAAATATATACAAACACTGTTTCCTTAGTAAAACGAGAACAACACTGAAACATAAGAATTCAAGATTTCGTAACGGAATTAAAGACTTGGTATCGTCTCTATTCCTCAAACGATCGGATAAGACAGTCATAGCACTTTTACTTCTTACATCAACCACTCTGACACATTTAAAAACTTCCACAAAGGGAGAAACAAAAAAAAAAAATAAATAAAAAGGTTCGATATTTAAATAAAAAATTCAATTGAAAACTGCAAACAAAACTGTAATTGAAAACATGGATGACAACTCTCATCCACGCGACCGCTTCGGGGTTAATACACGTTTCCTATGTATTAACAATGTGTATACGTGTGTACTTTAATACACGTTCAAAACCGTGATCTCCAATCACGAAACAAACACTTGAACTCCACCCTTCGTAAAAAGAAAGAAAAAAAAAAAAAGAAAGAAAACAATAGTACGTACTAATTTGTGACATAGAATTGTGCTTTAGAATTACTTTGTTAGATCAGAAATTTTACACATACATCTCTCGCGTTTTAGCGTAGTTTCCGTTTCGGTTGTTTTGCGAAACACGACACGGTAGATAATTACATTAAGCAATTATTTAATTTAATTTCTTTAAAATTCACACCCGAACCATATATCAGCGCCTTCAAATTCATCATCAGTTGCATGCAACTCCAATTCCAGTGAATTAGAAAACTTTTAAATTGAATTCTGGATTTTCGCGAAAAGTAAGACTCGTATGCCATAAAGACGGTTTTCAGATCATCAGCAACTTTCGAAAGTCGAATGACTATACGACGCAACTCTCATCTTGTCTTGTCTCTATTAATCTCAGCGAAACAGCATCGAAAAAAAAAAAAAAAAAGAATTGAAACGACATGAATTATCGAATTACACACGATAAAGAAAATAGGACCTGCTGAAACGAAACGTATTGTCATACTCGACACAGGATCGCAAAGAATTGATATCGATAAAATCGCGTCGGTGAGATAAGGGTACGTGGTCCTTCGTCAGACAGATTACTGTAAGAATCTAGACCTAAACCTAACCCAAACCAACGTCAAGAATGAGCGTGAACCGACTATGGTCAACAACAAATCGAACAATGATCCACTA
Organism: Tetragonisca angustula; assembly: GCA_036937485.2. Taxonomy (NCBI): domain Eukaryota; kingdom Metazoa; phylum Arthropoda; class Insecta; order Hymenoptera; family Apidae; genus Tetragonisca; species Tetragonisca angustula. The sequence continues at coordinate 35,693 of JAWNGG020000265.1, forward strand.
TGTCGTGAATGACTTGTACCAAGAAATCCCTTCCAGCGGATTAACCAAGAAAGAAAGAACTATACTAGCTCGATTAAGAACGTCGAGAATTTTTTGTCCCAAATTGCAACATTTTCTCAGTTTCAAGTATATTTAAATGTAACCCGGGCAAAACAAATGATAAGTCTATTACTTCTTAATAATTTCTATCCAGTGATATCATACCGACGAGTTCGAAAGAAAAGGAAAGCGAAGAACTATTGTACACGGTTCGGTCACTCGTTATGGTCCGCAATCGGTCCATATGTCCGCGCAAAAATTAAAAAGTGCCTCAAGTTTCAACGAGATACGACCGAGTTCTCATCAGTATGCACGATTTTATGTTGAATATCTTTTTAAAACACATTATAAGTCCTTCTCTTCGTACACAATTATATTTTTTACAGTTTACAGTTTTTTTTCAACGACAGTCTCATTATTTTTCTATCACACTTTATATATTATACTGTTATATTAATATATTATATAATAAATCTGACTTAACATATCATACATTGTGCAATACGTTACAATAAATATTAATAATTATTCTAACACTATTTTAATAAAATGTTATAGAAGATATTGCAAGATATTGTAAATACTAACCTCTTAGGCTAGGTTTAGGTTAGGTTTCGGTTAGATTTAAGTTAGGTTTAGGTTCGCAACTGGTTCGCGGACCATAACGAGTGACCAAACGGTACACTACAAATAATTCGTTGCTGCTCTTTTCGGCCTCGTCGATATGACATCACCGAACAGGAATTGCCACAAAGTAACAAATCTGTTATCTGTTATATTTCAATGTACTTAAAACTGAGAAAAATATTGCAATGTTGGGGCAAATGTTCTCGACGTGCGTGGCACGTCGTTTCCAGCGCCTACGTTAAAAACCTACGTAAAAAAGAAAAAGTAAACGAACAGAAAAGAAACTAGGAGACGAACCGAACCACCCGGTATGTCGCGGCAGACACACGCGCGGAGAGAAAGAGATAGCCAGGGTACATAGGCGGTGAGAAGCGGAAGGGTGGGCTCGGGTCTGCGACCCTTCACGGAGACTAGGGTAGGTACGATAGCGTATAGCCAGGTTAGCTGGCTACGCTCCAAAACACCGTTGCCGTACGCCCCCTATCTGGCATCTCGTGGAGCAGCTTGGCTCGCGGAGAGAAGCGCCGCGATATTGCTTCGTGCTGGCGTACGTAACGTAGCTACCCCTGCTTGTTATCTACCCTTACATCCGGCCTGCCGTTTCCGTCGAAATTTAGAGGCCCGATGGAAACCGATCGCCATTAGCGCCAGACGCTTTTCGCCCTGGCCCAACTCCACCCTCTCCGCCCTCGAGCAGAGCGTGTCTCGATCTCTGCCCTTCGATCGAGACCGGGCTAACGGCCGGTTAATTAAGAAGAGGCCACGGCGATTGCGTATTAACGGCGGGCCAACTCTACTGGCCAATAAACCGAGTCGGCGGGATTGGCAGTGGCTAAACGATAGTCGCAGGGGCAACGAGATGTTCGCGAGCTATACCGGTGAAACTGGCTGGTTATTTACTGAGAGCCTCCTTAACGCCTGTGCGTACCGTTTGCAAAATAGTGATTGCGGGCAGCCGATCCGTAGAAGTTTCGCGACTTCCAACTCTGACGCGTTGATACCTCATCCTGCAAATTTAAACGATTTATCTACTGTACTTATGTTTCAATTGTTGTACCCTTTCATATGTAATTAATAACTTGCTCGATAAAAGAAACACAGTGTGTTTTGAATTCATACCGTGGAAATGGAATTTTCTGTTAATTTGATAAAAATTCGAAATTAATCAATATAATTAACTCTTCAATCGAATATCGAAGAAGCAGATATTGAAAATTCTGTGCGCACTCTGGTGACGGGTTTTTTTCATAAACATAAAGACAGAATTTTGAGAGAAACATTGTACTATACTTCGATATATATATATACATATATGTGTGTGTGTGTGTGTGGGATAGGTAGTTCTGGGAAAGTGCCCAAGACTTTCCCTAGTCCTCGACTGCAGATCTGTACATAAACAATAAAGAAAGTTAGGCCTTGAGACTATCTATGATCAGCCTGACCAACGTCTAAGACTAAGAGTATGTACGAGTGATGAATTTTGTGCAGAAGAAAGGGAGTGAGTATCGAGAAGTCAGAGAGTGCCTATCGAGAGCGAGACGTCGAGAAGTCGAGACGTAAAAGAGAACATAGTGAGAGTTGCGAGAATTAAGAACTCAGTGTACATCGTTGTTTAATATTAATAAACCAATCTTATTTATTCAATTCCAAACAACCATCATTATATAAAATTCCCCCAAATTGGCATCTCGTCCGGGATACCTAAAAATTGGTGACTCAGCCGAGATACCTACAAATTGAGGTATATATATATATATATATATATCTTTACATATTATATTAATGTATCTCAACAACAATTTACCTGAAAAATAGCAATAATAATACAACGTCCAGTCACACGATAAATATAATCTCGCTCATGCTATGTACATATACCTTCAAATACGTTACATTAATGCGTTTCAATAATAATAATGTTAATGTAACAATAATTTACTTCAATAATAACAACAATAATAATTTAATGTTCAATCGTGTTATACTATTACACTGTTATTATTATAACATTATAGTCGCTACATTTATTATATTATTGCTACACATTGTATTGATTTCATGAACGTAACATCTCGTTCGTTCCGCGTTCTCGCGAACAAGTAGTCCTACGTGCAAGGTGATAAAATATTTATCGGAAATACCGGAAACATCCTATACGCGCAGAGACATAAGGGAGCGCACGTAAGGGAGAACAGTTTTCGTTTAATTATTAATGCGTACAATGGTGCGTTATTACCGCTTTCTAACATTTACGTTTTCTCGTTCGTTTCGCGGCGCACGACAGAACACAACAGACCTGGACGAAATTCATTTCGAATAACGATTTGCGAATAAATTTTTGAAACAAGGTTCGTTAATATTTGGCAGACAATTTCAATTAACCGGATAATGGATTTCGCTAATTAATATATGTAGCTTGTTCGGTCAGTCGAAGGAATTTGAAGCTACGAAAATAATTGGGAAAATAACATACTGAAGAACTGATTATTTGAGAAGATGATGATTACTTGACAATTGAAAATTTATCTTCAAAATAAATATCAATGGAACCAAAATACTCGAGTGAAAAGAAAAAAAATTAATAATCAATCGAAATAATTTATTGGTGTGTGCTATCACGATAGAAATTTGTCTTTTAATTAGCTTTTAATAGGTTCCTCAAACATTTGGTCCGTTTGATCGACAAAATTTAGGGGAGATATCTTAGAGTCTCTTTACTGATGACGAAGACAAAAGGGTAGTATATTTTAAAAATACTTGTTTTGTTAATACATGTGATCAAATTTTTTTCAATCGTCGAAGAATCGAAACACCGAGCAATGTTCAACTCGTGTCTGACACCTGAGTGTAGTAATTATGCCGCAGTCGCGGGATAAGAAACATATAAATATAAACATCGAGAAACACAAGTTAACCCATAAAGTTATTTCTATCAAAATCAAACAACAAATAAAGATCCTGGCAAGTAGTACGAATAATTTATTTCACAATGATAAATAAATAACAAACAAAATTACTCAATTGGAAAATAAATCAATTAAATTTTTACACGAAACGCTTGATAATACAATTCTAGTTATTTCACAAATAGATGAAAGTAATTTCAAAACAACGCTGTTCGAAAATTCTTCAGAACACACCCTGGTCCGGGGTACAATATACCCATGTATACGTTACATGCAACGGGATTCGACGAGTATATCCCTCGGTTGTAATATAAATATATCCTCTATCCGGAACGAAGGGAGAGGATATCGGAAAGATTACAGCTGGGACACGTTATTCCGCGTCATTTAAGGATTTCGTGCGCGACAGCCGAAGGAGGACATCGATATTCGCTGGATCTTCGTTCCACGCTCATCTCCGATTTCGCGTAACCTCTGATTTATCGATGTCCCGATACCCCGATCGGACCGAAAAAAAAAAAAAAAAACTCGCGGAGCTGTTTAGAAGCAACAAAGACGCGCGCAGTCGTGACAGAAGAGACAGGGGAAATTGATGTTTACCTGATGTCACGTCGTACTTGCTCGATTCTCTGCGAACTCGATTCCATGCCGACCTCCCAACCGTTCGATCGAAACGTTTCATCGTTTCATTCGTACGCGATCCGTCACTTTCAGAGATACTTTCGATTGGTGCGCGCGAAACGTTTATCGGGAGCTTGAATTTGACAAATCAATCGACTCTGTTAGCTTTTAACTCGTCGAACTGATATCGAGGGGCGACAACGATCTCCAGTTCCAATGGAGCTCGATTTCAGAGCTTTCGATTTAAAGTGGAACTTTATTCGTCGCGAGGAACGTAAAGTACGAATTATGCTTGAAATTAACACACATTGTGAACGACAGAATTTGCGTCTTTCAGTTTTCAACTGTTGCGGACGGGGAACACACTATTTTGCGTCATAGGTGACACGGCCCAGGCAATAATATAATATTATATATATAATTGTTTATATTATAATGTTACATAATTTTCCAACAAGTAGAGAAATTCTTTCCTAACATATCACACCAAGAAACGTTGCTGAAGGTATTTTCGTTTTACTTATAATAAAATACTCTCTAAAATGGAAGATAATTAATAATTTTAATTATTAATGAACTTGTTAAATGCTCATACATTCTCTTGAACCCTTTCAATCATATATTAAATAATTCAAAAAACACGAGAAAATACAGGCTATACGTTTATCAGAGCATATCGTCCTCACTCTGTGTTAATATAAATATAAAATAAATAACAGTTAAAATCTAAAATGCATAATAAATAGATTCTTAAATATTACTTCTTAAAAATATGTAGTAATATTTAAGAATATTTTATCAATGTGAATTAAAGAAGTGCATATATGCATTGTACAAAGTTTCCCTGTTGCTCCAGAAATGTACGGGCCCTGGTTTAGCCGAGTGCGGTACGCAGTGTGTTAAATATCTCGACGATTGATTGTTTTCAATCGACGCTCGAATTTAGAAATTTTTGCAAAGACACGCGCATCTAGTGTCGAAGAAATTTATTTAATTACGTAAACGGAGGCTTTCAGATTTCTCATCATTGATCGGAATATTCGATTTCAACTATCTTCATACGACGAAATGTCTGAACAATATTTCGAACACCTGCAGCAATTCCGCGAGTTCGACGAATCTTTCAATTCGAGAATCGATAAAACCGCGTGTTATTAGAACTTTCGCGAGGAAAACGGAAACAGGCCCGGAAACATCTCGAAATTTCGCACGCAGCTAATTCAATAAATATTCAATAAACTCCTCTTGCTCGCTTATCCGTTTAGATTTCGACAGATTAACAAGAAAATCTGCCCGCTGGATACACACGGATAAAGTAATTAATAAAATTACACCTGTATCTCGGTGGTAAAACGCTCGCAATAATTCGCTGCTCTTTGATCGTCAATTCTGTTTGAAATCTCGGCTCGATTTCCAAACGCAAGAAATCCCACGACGCCGCGAATAAAATATCAAAACCGCCGGACAAATAATACAAAAGCGTTTCAGACTGAAATCCAATTCGGCCAGGTCAAAGTGTGCAGCGGCGGGAATTTGCTTTTGATTAATCGCCGCGGATCCCACTCGCGGCTGGTTTCGTTTTCGAGAATTTTCCATAATATTTCGGCTAATCTTGTTTGCGCGCGTTTGCGAAACCCGAGACCGATCGAGAACGACGAACGAACCGCGGCGAGAAATCCACCAAGGTACATCAGCGACAAAAAAACAAAAAAAAAAAAAAAAATCCCAATTTACGCGCCAAATTACGCGCGATCATTCTTCTTCGTTCGATCGCGGCGAGAGGTCGCAAATGGAATTCCTAACTCGGTTAACGAGAGAGCGATCCAGCCGTCCGCCGATCCGCAATACGCGGGATTCCACGCGCGCTTCGAAATGTTAATCACAGGATCACGGGATCACCGAACACGGTTATTATAACCGAGCACGGAGGACACGTCGTTCCGCGAACGTCAGCCGGTTTTCGAAACGAGCACGCGAGCACCGTTCATAATTAACTAATTGTAATTTAATTAAGCGATCCGTTACGCGGTCGATTCCTATTGCCGTTGCGTATTTGTTATCGGCAGCGTACTGCTAGCGACGGCCGTTTTCAAACTGGGTCTGTGAAAGTGACAGATGGATTACATGGCGACGAGAAAAATGATTTTCAAACGGGATCGAGAAAGATCATGCAACGTACAAGCAAATTGTTAATTTGCTTAATTTTATTTACACTGTCGGATGTAAAACGGAGAGTTTCAGTGAAAAATTAGTTTAGATGGGATCATTTGAAAGTGAGATGTTTTTTTTTTTTTTTTTCTTGAAATATAGCTGACGAATGATTGTCGGTTAAATATTTAATATTTTAATGTGGAACGCCAATGTATAGCCTCGATTGAAAATCTTGTATGTTCCGAAACTGGAAAAAAATTGGATAATTATTAAATAAAATAATAATTTAAATTATAATAAATTAAATAATTCGCAATGCAAAGAACCTGTGCAAAGAGTCAAACATATTAGCATTCTTGAATATTTATCTATTTACCATACGATCAGCTTCTCTTTCGTACATGAATGAAATTTCTCAAGGCACGAATGTTAATTCTAATATAATGACTTTTCATATAATATTTATATTATTATTATTTATAATATTTATAATATTATATAAAAAGTTTATATAATATTATAATATTTAATAATTAGTATTTAATTCGTCACGGAGAACGAATCAATTGAACATTCTTACTGCTAACCTGCCAATTGAATTACTAAAACTGACAAATAATTAATTGAACGTTGAAACAAAACTGACAAGCATCAAACGCACGAACAATATAATCAACAGAATAAAAATAAAAGTAAAAGCGAAAGGCTAAAAAATCTCGACGCCAAGTGCTACGCGACCCGTTCTTACATCCGAGAGTGCAATTTTCCCCGTTGAACCCGCGGCAGGAAAGGGTTAACAAGGAAAAGTGTATCCTCTCCGAGTTTTGGTTACAGGTTCGTTGCACACCGTTTAACTCCCTCTCGTTTCGAGGCAGAGGGACGAAAGTACACCAGACGCGGAAGTTCGCGTTATTACCCGCTAGCCTATATTACATATCACTCGGGGCGGTGTGCACGCGAGAGAATAAAAACTATAAAAGAAAAAAAGAGGAAGAAAAAGGGAGAGAGAAATGCAAAGGAAGGAGAAGAGAAAGAGAGAAAAGGGAGCAAAATATTCGGGCGGTAGCTGGCAAATTATAGCAAGTCCGAGCCACGCTCGATCGACACTGATAATTTCGCTGGGAATTCGCTCCTGCGATCCGATCCGAGCAACATTCATAAAACTCCGGGCGCGCAAACTTTTTTCCCCGCCCGCGTTACGCGAGCGCGAAGCGAAGCGAAAACTGCAACAAACGCGAACCGTGTTTTCTCGCTGATAAACGAGAAAATGATTCGCCGACTCGTTGATATCATAAGCACGGTAGTCTATGATGTCCGAGGACAGCGCAGGTGTTTACGACAGCTTTCGAATAAGCGTTCTCCTTCGATTCGAAAGGGTTTGAAAAGTTATGACGATGTTATATTTTATTTTTTTTTACTTTTGGATAGGACAGTTAACTGTTGATACGTAAAAATATATAATATATACTAAAAATATACAATAATAAATATATAAAATAAAAAAAATTTATAATATATACTAAAAATATATAATAATAAATATTTAAAATATAAAAATATAATATATATAAAAATATATAATAATAAATATATAAGATATAAAAATATAAAAATATATAATATATAACATATACAGTGTAATAATATATTATATCACAGTAGGATAACATAATATAATACTGAGAACAATAACAGAACAGATTGTGGAACTTTCAGGTACTTCTAATTCTCTGAAGTAGACAATTAAAAACAAAAGTTATTTCGATCTTTTTTAATAGCAAAAACGCACATTTATTTAAATTCAATTGCACGATAACAATATAATATAACAAGAATAAATGTTAAGTTTATATCTACCAGTAATATAAATTCGACTAGTAGGCTTCCAGCAACTGGGACATCGATGTTTAAATTTTAATTTTTATATTCTGTAAAAAGAAATGTTTCCTGAAAAAACATGTTTTAAATGCGCGGAGGTTGAAGGGCAAAATGCTTTTTTAAGGTTGTGTACCGTAGCGAAAAATGCGCGATTATTCTGCAATTTTCAAACGCGAATACACGTTTTCTCTCTCTCTCTCTCTCTTTTAATAAAGCCACACAGTTTTTTGAATATTAAAGCAGATGAAAAACTGAAATCCTTTTTGTGAAAGGATTTTTAAAAATTTCGTTTACGCTGAAAGAAATATGTATGCTTTTGTAATTTCTGGTATAAATCCACCGCAACGAATTGTATATTATTCGATGTTTAATACCATTACTCGATATTAAACGATAAAAAAAAAAAAGAAAAAATAAAATAAAATAGAGTGTAAAGGGACGGTTCTTTTGCTTTTTAAATTTCGATGCGTTTCATCGATTTCCAATCTGCGTGCGACGCTTGTTGGCAAAAATACCGCGAGAAACAAATCGCGACAACGAAAAAAAGGGGAAACGAAAATCATAAATTAACTACTGAAATGCCGTTTGTTAAATTAAAAATTCTTTTCAAGATTTAGAGATGTTCGTAAGCCATTTGAATCGCATAAAATATTACATTCCTTCCAAAGATCACGTTCGCTTGTCATTCAACGATCATGAAAATTTATCGTCATTCAGTAGCGTCGATTCTTAACTGTTGCATATTTGATTATTTGAGAATTTATGTTCCACGTTGCTTAATTTTGCGCTTTGATTCAATTCAATTACTATTCTCTATCAGAAGAAATACAAAATACGAAATAAAAATAAATAACTTAATTTCTTTAGCCATCGATCATCCCACATATGGAAATTTACTTTAACTACGAAAAGTGTTCCAGTTTAGAATTGAGATTTCGAAAATGATGATTGAATTGAACCTGTCTTTTAGATGACTGTCTTTTAGAATTAAATCGGCGACAAGAAAAAAAAAAAAAAGAAAAATGTGAAAGAAATACACGAAGGAAAAGAGATACAAAAGAGAAGCACAGGTACAAGAGAAGAGACGAAAATCTTTATAACGAGAGGAACGCACGCCGAGAAAGATAAACATAAAACGTCAAGATAATTCCCGGAGCCAGGAGAGTTCACTGTTTCGACGTTTATTCGCTGAAACGCGCTATTGAATGCGGTAATAATGCTAAACGAGAGAAATACACGGGCAATCGAGTTCCCTCTCCCCCGGATTACCGAATATCTCCGTCGCAGAACGTTACTACGTTTTCGTTTCGCCATGATAAAAAGGGAGGAAAAATGGGACGGAAGAAGGGAAAGAAGAAAAAAAGGCAGTAACGCGAGTATGAATTACATCGATCGGCGTAACGTGTAAACAAAACGCGGTGTCGCAATGAAAAACTCATTTGAGGCAGGCAAAAAAAAATTCGACAGAGAAGATTAATATGAAAACTTGGTGTGCATGTGTGTGTGTTTTCTCGTTGCAAGATTCGAAAATTTTTCACATTTTTTCCGAATAATTCGCGGAACGACGAATCTGTGAGTTTGAACGATTCTGGAATTTATTTTTTTGAAATTGACGACGATTTAATTTACGCAATTAATCCTGCCACGATCTTCCGTATCTTTTTCTTATATTTAACTAGAATTACTATCTACAAAGCAGTTACTAGACTAGAATTACTATATACAAAGCAGTTACAACTTAGAATTTTCCTTCTAAATTTTACACATCTAAAACAATGTATTTTTGGAGATTCAAATACATTTTACAATAAAGTGCAAAGTACAGAGCTGCCATTAAATAAATAGTTTCTCTCTTTTATCTTTAGCTCGATGGTCTTCGATGGAAATTTTCTTCTTCGGAACTAGTTGATAATTCGTGTCTTCGATCTTGACTCTCAAGAGGCAAGAAAAAATGTATAAAGTTTAATGCGTCCAATATAAAATTTAGTAAAACCCGAAAAGTCAAATTCTCCTTCCGATTTATTTATTTAGGACCAAATAATAGTTTGTCGTAAGATCATAAATACTCGAATTTTACAAAATATTATTATTATTCCAATTTATAAATATATACTCATATTTTACAAAATTATACAACCTATGAAAAGATTTCAAGCGAATTCCTTGGAATTTCTTTTCGTTGTTAACACGTACAAATTGATCAAAATGTCGCCTGTTATGGCAATATTGATCCTTGATGAGATTGAACGACGAAAAGCGAAATTACAAGCGATTAAAAATCACGCTGCTGTAAACGAAAAATACAAACGAAAAAATTTACAACATCTATGAAACATGCATTGGAAAAGATGCTCGAAATACGCGGAGAAATATCATACCCGATATTAGATCGATAGAAAAAATTTATTAAAAAAATCACGAGCGTTCTACGAGAAACGTATAAAAAAAAAAAAAAAAGGAAAACGACGCGCGACTGGTATTATTTCCGAAAAAAAAAAAAAAAAAATGGCTGTACGCTAAAAGCGTCGAAGAGAAATTAGTTGGCAGATTTATTAATTACACTTTTCCACCTGGAGAGAGACACCGGACGCGTTCTCGCGCATTCCGATGCATTAACGATCTTCGCTAAATTAAAATGCGGCACGCGGGTCCACGCGAATGGGAATAAAATCAAGATAATGCGCGCATCGTGCTCGACAAACGCGTCGGATGTATAAACGATTGTTCCGAGAGAAAATAACGCGTGGGTAGTACGTACGTAGTAGCTAAAGTATTCGTACACTCCCGATGAAATATTGTCGATATTTTAAACTGTTATGATTTCCTCGGAAAAAATCGTACAATTTAGTAAAAGCTCCGCGCTTTAAAACGAACTCGGTTAGATTGCTGCACGATTTTTTCTTGTAGCAATTTAAAATGTCGGCGATTTTTCATCGAGTGTGAGAATGGAAAAATTGTCGATATTTTGAATTGTAACTTTGTGGGGGGGAAAAAAATCGTAGAACAATCGAACTGACAGGCGTGAAGTTTGTATTTTTTACAATGGTGGATCTTCTTTCGAAGATTATTTCGACAACGGAGTGAAGGTGGTTCTTTTCTTAAAAATTTCGCGAAAATTTAAACGTCTTCTCTCTGTTCGTCATTTTTCCAGGTAAGTTTCAAATTCACAGATAATAACTTTTAATAATCCCGCTTCTTGAAAGTGTCCCAATATTCGTCAAGATGTATAATAATTTAGATCAGAGTCGAGTGACTAACTGGCGGTCCACGAATACTTGCCCCTACTTTCCTGGTTGGTGCAGTGGAGGGGGTAGCGCTAACGATCAGGAAAGTGGGGACAAGGATCCGCCAGTTAGCCACCTCCGATTTAAATAACTAGTAGATTTTTATACATTTACAGGAGAAGGATTCAAAGTTGCGAAAATGTACACCGAAAAATATCTAATGTATCTGAAATAGAATTATACAACAAAGATGTACAATTATATAATACACAACGAACGAAGCAAATTTCTACTCAAGTCTTGTTTCTTTAATCGTGTTCCTTTGAACAATCCCGCTTCTTGAAAGTGTCCCAATATTCGTTAGGATGTATAATAATTTAGATCAGAGTCGAGTGACTAACTGGCGGTCCACGAACACTTGCCCCTACTTTCCTGGTTGGTGCAGTGGAGGGGGTAGCGCTAACGATCAGGAAAGTGGGGACAAGGGTCCGCCAGTTAGCCACCTCCGATTTAAATAACTAGTAGATTTTTATACATTTACAGGAGAAGGATTCAAAGTTGCGAAAATGTACACCGAAAAATATCTAATGTATCTGAAATAGAATTATACAATTATATAATACACAACGAACGAAGCAAATTTCTACTCAAGTCTTGTTTTTTTAATCGTGTTCCTAAAGTTTTAAAAATGCAGGAAAGTCCGCAATCTGATAATCCGTATTGCGCACAGTTGCCTCGGATAAGATCGAAATTAATCTCGTTTGAAAAACGTATCGTTCGAAGTGTATTTTATACATCTGAACACACACGTCCGAACACAATCGTGTACGTGAACGCGGAGGTATTGCTTAAAAGCGTGACCGATCGTTCGTCGATTAATTTTTGCAATCGCGTTTTCCTCATTAATGATCGGTCGATCACGAACGGGCAAACAGAACGAAAAACCGGGCGCGAATCTCGGCCAGTGGAAAACGCATCGACCATAACGCATGCAAATAAATCGCGATTATAAATCCGCCACTATGGCCGGTCTACCTGCGACAATGGAAAACCGATCGCACTTGTCCGACGATTAACGAACATCGGTCCCTCTTATTTCGTGTTTCCAGCGTGCTCGTCCGGTTTCGTTGGATAAACAAATTCTGATCTGCAAACACGCATATATATACGGTTGGAATAAACGCGTATAAACGTACTCATATTTATTCACGTCCCTTGATTTCTTTGATTATTTACGTTACTGATTTCGTCATTGACTGGTGATTCGTGTATGAATTGAAATGAAAGGAGTTTGCGTTTCACAGCTCGATATACTTTTCTTGTAAAATGTACGAAACGCGCAACATCGCGATATTGAAACTGGAGATTTATGTTTGACTGGAATTGAATGGAAATTTAGTCTATTTACGGCTAATAAAAGAATTCCCAGACTTGACTATTTATCTTTTTATTTTATTATAATTTTTTCATCACTGTGTATCAATTTTACATCGAGGGACAAATTTTGAAAAATTTTCCTTTGTGAATGAGTCTATTTTGTACGTGCAAAATATTTACGTATCTTTAGCAGATGTAAAAATTAGAGTATAGAAAATAATCGACAATCCTGAAATTTGGAAACACGAAGGCTCCGTGATTTGAAGTTGCAGAACTTGCAACTTACGGTTCTCGAAAATATTTGGACTCTCATAGAGACCTTTCATGCGTTATACGAAATATTTTGAAATTTTAATGAGAGTCAACTATCGTGATTTATGTCTAAATTACAAAATATTTAATGTAAATATTTAAAAGTTAGCATAATTCTTCAACATTCAATATTTACATGTTTCAGAGGGTTATTCACGTTGTATGCTAACTTTTTATATATATTGCACGTTTGTAATAAATATATTGTAACGTTTATATATCAGTTTTGGTTTTAAATTTTGCGAACGTAATCATGATAGTCGTTTTTCAATGCTTTCTCGATTTCTCTAGTGCAACAAGAGGAAAGTTAAATTGTCTTTGAAGACTCGATGGTTCTGCAATATTATTTTTACAATGTAAATAGATGCAATATTCTTAGATATTTACTGGCTGCTAATATTATTAAAAAGTTACAAAAATTTTGAAGTGTACAAATTCAAATGCAAAACTGCACTTCCGTGACGAACACGGTATTCTTTCAATGAATTCGTTACATGGGATAAATATAGTATTTTTAGTAAAATACATGGAAAGAAGAAATTTTTGAACTAAAATTTTTACGTCACATCACGTGAATCGTTGAAAGAAATTCCGATATTATTTTTGTGGAAAAATATTCTCCGATATTTTACTCAAAATGCAACTGAAATTTATATTAGAGAACCTTCCAATTGTGCCATAGAACGGCCATGAGTTTTTTCAATCGAAACAATATCAATGATCAAAGATTAAAATTCCAACGGAATCACTGTTTAAAAATTATCTGGTTATAATTATTGTAGAACGTCGAAATCTTGCATTGGATTGAAAAACACTATCCAATATTATTCCCATTAGTTGATTATTTCAATTTTGCTCTCAAATAAATCGCGATTCAACAATCAAAAATTCAGATTCCAATCGAACTTTTAAAAAGTTTGAAAATTAAGAAACAAAATTCCGATATTATTAGTGAAGTTTTACTCGATGTTCTACCGAAAGTGTAAAAAAAAAAAAAAAATTATTTTGGACTTGGTAATTACTGCAACCAATCCAATTTCTCCCTTTCAAACAAGCACGATTCATTTTCCTAATTAAAAAAAAAACGAATGTCAAGCGACGGTGATCAAGTATCGAAATGATTCCTTGGTTTCCCGCGTGAAAAATGATCTCTTGAATTTACCGTTCTTTTAAAATGCGGCTCGACCGTGAAATCTCAACTAACAAAAACTAATTGAACGATCGATAATAGCAATCGAGTTAAACGACGTGTTCGATTGAAACCTTCCATTCGACGCGCGCGATAAAGCAACAGCAGGTTGGGGCCGGTTGGAAATAAATTTTTCTGGTTTTTAAATTATACGGTGAGGCGAGCGCGCCGCGCGCGGAAAATGCGATCAATTGTTATTCCGTGGCGTGCGAATGCATAAATCGGTGTATATTAAAAACGAGGTCGTCGTCGGTGTTCCAACGGTGTGTAATATTCGAGACAGTATGTTGGTCCGGGATGGTTGGACGTTGCGCATAAGTTAACGAAGTTCCAAGTTGTAACCGCGCCAACTGTGCCCCGGCCGATTTCCCGAATAAATTGGGATTATTCTATCATTCTGTCGGGCGATAACTCTGTCATAGAGAAAAAAAGGGCCAGAGAGAGAGAGAGAGAGAGTGATGTAGAAGAGAGTGGAAAGTCTCACTCGCTGACAGCTTGACGACACAGCTTTTAATAAACGTATTATTTCAGATTAAAGGGACGTGATACACTTTCTGGATGTTGTGTGCATCATTGACACATCCCGGCCGGTTTGTAAATAAAATAAATTCTCCTGGCAGCGTAATCAACGACCCGGCGATAATAATAGATTCCCTCGAATATCGCGGAAACACCGTCGCTTTCAGTATGATCGCGTCAGTACAATGTTAAACATCGAGGCTTGCTCGTCGAATAAAAAATATTTGAAAAAATAAAAAAAAAAAGGAAAAAAAAAAGATTCAGAGTCTTGCTTGTTTGTTCGTTGAAATTTGAGCAAATTGATTTTTCTTTAAATTGTTTCGTTATTTGATTTGATGTAATACCATACGTGGTAACTGTGGCAAATATTTGTCGCGCTTTTTAATTAAAACGATTGAAGCAAATTAACACCAATGATATCGCGAACGATTTGAACGTCTTCTCTTTATTCTGTTTCGTTCGAGTTTCGATGTTGAGCTTCTACGTTAACACATAAATTATGTGGAGCAATAACATTTCGAAATATTTGTAAGATGATTATTTAAATAATTTTGCCTAACTCGAGCGTTATCGTGAAATAATCTCGCGTTAATTGATTCGAACAAGCAAACTAAATTATTCCACTATTTGGTTATTGAGCAAAATAATTTTTTTTTACTTTATTTTACACTCTGTATTTGCTTCTGCAAATGATTCTGACCCTGCTGTTCAAACAAATACCATACTTATTTATTTGCTTACTTTGGTCAACATTGCGCTTGGTCAAAATTCTCCTTTAATTCCTAATAAAGTTACGCATAAAGTCACGCTGACTTTATTGAACGAACAAATCGAGTTGAATGAATTGACTCGATCATTTTTGCAAGATACTCTCTCAAGAAGATGTGAGTCGCCGTCAACATTCAATTGAGAAAAACAGAAAGACTATTACTCTGTTCATGCTATTTTCCTTTTCAAAATAAAAATTCGCGAAAATAATTCGTCACCGGAACTCACAAATACACCGGAGTTCGCCATTTTAATATTAATTAATCATCGATGTAACACTCATTAATGTTAATTAACTTTAATTAACATAATTTCTCATTATACACAGAAGAATGAAAGTCGTTGTCGTGCAGATTTATAAATAATTATTCCACTAATGAAATAAGAGAACATCGGTGTTCCTGAAAATTCAGCGAGCCTTCAACTCGCTGGTTAAATAGCGTTAGATAACGAAACGTATTACGCAGAGGAACGGATCCATGGATCAACTATCTGGATCGAAAGTTTCGAAACGGGAGCGTGGGATCGCGGGAATCGGCCCCGGCAGCAACCACTGTGTTCGCGAAACGAGGCGGCGGCGTGTTATCGTCGCGCGTTTACGGTTTAATTAAGGCCCACGCATAAATATAATGGCCGATTAACGTTAAAACGTTGTCTGAAACGGTGTTTACGCGCGGAAAAATTCGCTCTTAAATCTCTAGTAGCCGGTGAACGACGCACCGGTACATAAATTAGCCGAGCCGCGCAGGTGTTGCCGCGCCAAATGCGTTCGCCGATTCGTGGAAATAAATCATTATGACTCGTGTTCTCCCCCCGCATCCTGCGATACACTATCGCTCCGCAAAATCTAACCTCGTGTATCACGATATTTTTCGAACCGTTTTTTTTTCACCCTAACCCCGTTCTCTCTCTCTCTCTCTCTCTCTTTCTACCGAGCCAATTTACCCATGAAATTTAACAGAGCTCTCTCCATGTTCTCTTTCTTTCCTTCTTTTTTTTTTTTTTTGTTCTCACTCGACGAACTGTGTGTTAGATTAATCATTCCCTTCGTATATTACATTCATTGATTTTTCACCGTTGAAAAGTGTTTTCACGAAACAGGCGACTCATCGTCGAAACGTTCTGTTCAGCAACACGTGCGACTTTGAGTAGAATATTTGAACGGGCATTTAATGCCGCCGAATATTAAATTTTTTTATTTCGGAGATATTTTAAAATTATTCATTATGTAATATGTTAAAATGTATATTTTGGAAAATATCGAATGTAGATATCGAGAATTTTAAGTTTGTGCAGGGTAACACGTTTTAATTTGTAAGTTTGAAACAAAATGATCGTTTGAAAAATCATAGTAACTGTTTGGTAAATCAGTGACGCACAAGCTTTCCCATACGACCCGATAATTGTTATTCCAACTTGTTATCAATACGATAATAAATAAAATTTCCACGCTTCAACATCGGTGGGAAAAAATTAATCTTATACTTGAAAGAAATTGAAATTAACTTGAAAAATTAAATCTTGGATAAGAAAAAACAGAAGTAACGAATGATATTAACTAACTAAGTTTTCATGTACTCTCAAATAATATAACTGAAATAAATCCATCTAGAAAAAAAAAAAAAAAACAAAATCGAACGGAAAAATTGAAAATTAAAGTTGGCTTACGTACAAAACGTATGCGACGCAACGTTCCTCGAGCACAGATCAGTGGACGAAGTCGTGCAACGTCAAACGTATCGGTTAATTCAGGCAAATAAATCGCAATTATTCGACGACGGTGTCACGCGATCCCGTCGTTATAACGGAGGAGGGTCCACGTGCTCCGTCTTGCTCCGCCAATGCGACCGTTCTTAAATTAATCGCACGGCCGCGATAAACTCGTCGAAGACGATGCATACGTACGACGATACACCTGTTAATCGTCGTCGATCGATTAATCTTCCAACCGGCGAACAGCGATGGGAACGCTCGTTATCGTCCCGTCTCGGAAAGTAGGATACGGCCAATAGTCGCCGTCGTGGATACACAACAACACACGTCGCGCTGCTCAATCTATCCTGCGCATCTATGCAAATTCTCACCCCTTTCTCGGAAATCTATGCGTGCCGCTTCTTTTATCAACGTGCAATTAAAACGAAATGCCCGAAAAAAAAGATGATCTCGCGTGTCCCGCGATAAGATTCGCGTGACAATGAGATTTTTTTTCTGCACGAATTGCTGGCGATTAGAAACAAGCAAGTAATGGGGTTTTTATTATTTAATTCAGAGCCGGCAGGCCTTTGCCCCTACTTTTCTGATCGCCAGCGCCATCCCCTCCAACTGCATCGATCTCTCCGTTTGCTTGGTAAGGGAATCAACCGAGAGAATATCAACGTAGTGGGGAGATCGATGCAGTGGAGGGGGTAGTAGAAAAGTAGGGGCAAGGGCCGCCAGTTAGCCACCTTTGATTTAATTTACGTTTCAATGGGGTTGAATGAAACGTTTTTGGAAGGATGGACGTAAAGAGCGTAAGTAAAAATTTCTGACTTTGGAATTTGACGATGTACAGGTCGTTTTCTACACTATGAACATAACACGCAACGCGACGTAGATAATAAAATTTCAGAGTGTACATTTGAGGCATGTGCTTTTTACTGTATTTGCAAATTTATAATAGCGTTAATATCCGAGTTGTACTGTAAAATACTGTAAAATACACTATTCTGGTAAATTTTCTTAAAGGCAGTTTCGTCGCAACCTCGGTGTCAGAAGAGCTAAGATACGTTAGTGTCATAATTATTATCGTAGCAGTTCGGAACAAAATGAACGAGAGAGATTTTTTTAAGAGGTCAGTATAATAGAAGTGTACGGTGAAAAATCATGATGCTAATATTAGTGCGTCGATTCGTCGCGTACACAAGTGCATACGAGTAAACAACACGGTACGCAGTGTATTGCAGTGAAATCCATGGGTCAAATTGCACGAACATTTCCATTGAAATTAAACGCGCGTCAACGGTGAAACGCGGCGATGATGTTCGCGACTAACTTGAAACTGTTCCACTGTTTCCGACAAATTACTCCTTTATGGCCAGATTTGTTCGTCCACAGAAGAAAAATATGCTATTAATTAATTGCAGCTATCTGCTCCGATGAACTATTGACTGTTACAAATTAATCGTCTGTTATATTAACAACAGCGTAAAAGTGGAGTTTCATCTACTCGGAGAAGAAAAATACTGCTGGATAATTGCAACATTTATTCCAATTTTAAATATGACGAGCTTTACCGTTGTTAAAATTAATCGCGATCATTTGCGAACAACATTCGGCTCACAATCGAATTTCGTAATTAAACGAGGATCGTGTCGAAACGCAGTAAGAGCAATAACTAAGATTTGCAACTTGTCCGGCTTCTTTTACGAAGCACCTTCGCTTCGGTTTTGGCAAAATACGAGACAACTTGACGAACATCACGTTAATTCAAATTTTAGTTTTTAGAATTAATTTCGGTGCATCAACAGACAATAACGTCGCTTCCAGATTGATGGAATTTCATTTCGGCGTTCGCAGTTCGTTGAAACGCGTTTCCCCACGAAAGTTTGCCAACAGTGATGTCCGAGAAAAGAAAAAAGAAGGAATCGCGCAGAGAATTACGAACGCGTTAATAGCTGACGAATCGATACTGCGGAGAATATAACGGAATGACGTGTCGTCTCGATTCGAGTAGAAACCAACCGGTGGGAACAAACGATAATCGTCCCGATAAATTTTCGCTAGCTTCTCGCGAAAAATAATGCGTTGTTTGCATTTTTTAAAGAGCGCGATTCCGTTTGTTCAGGAAAAAGCAAACAAGCGAGTGAAAGAGTTCGAACTGATGATTTAATTCGTCGAGGAACAATGTTACGAGTCAGGATTAAAAATTTCACGAAATTCTAGAGTCCAGGTGGAAAGCATAATGACGGGGTCGACGTTAAAAATTTCATTCACAAATTGTTAGAAGATAGAATGTACGCGGAACAGAGTTTGACGACGCAAATCGATTTGAACCGAACTGACAAAAGTTAAAAAACCAATTGCAATTAAGACGATAACAACGCGTCGCCAATATATATCGCTGCCACATCTACGTAATATCTATTTTGTCAATCTGTTCGTCAGGATCAAGTTCGAAACGATACATCGTAAATAATCGTTAAAAAAGACAGCGAGATAAGTGATAGAGCACCCGACAATTTTGTTACGAGTTCGATTAAACTACGATGTACCGACAATGAGCTCACGGTTCACGTTTTCGCGTAAATAACATCTTTCGTTCAAAATAGGATGCCGACCTATCTATCGAGCCCACCTCTATCCACTCGGGTAACACCTGTTTGACGCTCCCGTAAAATGCATCATCGTTAATTGAAATCACAGCGTGTTACAAAGCCGCAACAGCGGTTCTCAGGTCATTTACTTTCCATTATCCTGCCCCCGTTGCATTTACCATTTGCCATGATAACTGTTTAAAAATTATGCTCGCTGCAACGTGTGCCAAACGTTATTTTTTAAAGGAACCGAAGCTTAAGTTCGACCAAGTTTCTTAATTCGTTAGTAGATTTGAGGCAGAGGCTAGGCTACTGCTATTATTATTCTCATTATATTACAGACTGACTGCTCGTCGTGACTTCTCCTTTCGATCTCAACAAAGATAAACAATATTTACTCACACCGAAGTCAACCAGAAGTCAGTTCGATGTGTCTTAGCTGCTATTTAGGATTTGCTCTTACCTGAAACAAAAAATGAAAAACGATACTTAATTGAAAATGTTATTTCACGATTGTATAGAAGGTTAACACACCGTCCAACGCACCATTAAAGAAACTATCGGAATATTTAATTATTATTTATTTAAAATCAGACGCTCTATGACGAATAACTTTGTCGCAAACATTACTAATAATCATTATTATTTTAACAACACACGTATTGCGTAACTGCAAATTTGTTGCACAACATACGTGTTATTAAAATAGTCATTTTATATAGTCAAATTTAACGAAAACAATTTCGTTTCGCGACGAATCCGAATTTTTTCTAATTTTATTTTACCTAATATCGAGCAATCAGCCGCAGCAATTAAATCGACGACAGCAGCCGTTCGAGTTTCACCGACAGCAATACACAAGGGGTAAACAATCGGCGACGAGGCTCCAACATCCCGAATGGGACGCGCGATGGATTTGCTGCTGGGACGTCGAGAGATCGCGATTACGCGCGATAGCGTAGGTGTCGGGATCTCGCTGGAAACCGGAGCAAATGAGGGAAAAATACGAGGCTTTCCGGTAAACAGCCAATCGATCGATCAGTGCGGTGCGCGCCTAACACGCGAGAGCGCGACCTCTCTGCGCAACGCGATGTATGAGGTCAAAAATATATTTTCCAAGCACTTTTACAACGCATTTTGAACACTTGACAAACCTTTGCTCTGTGCTCGAGCCAACAACTCGGACTTACACTTTTTACAACCTGCTGATAATTACAACGAACTTATATACATTTGATGCGTGAATGAGTATAAAAGAAATTAAGAATACACGGTTCACAGACACATACTTTTGAAAATTATTAAGTTTCTTTCTATTGAACAAATGATACGTATTTCTCCGTAATACTGTTATCAACGTGCACATGGTAATATAAATTAAACTTTTTGCAATACATTTTGTGTTACTAGAGAAAAGAAAGAAGACAGAAATATGGTAATATTCAGCAAGTCAAAGTGAGAGTACATTTCGTGAAAAAGGAAAAGGAGTTTGATAATTACTCAATACTCGATACGACCTCCTTTGCATTTAATGACGGCGGCCATTGTTCGAGTCAAAGATTTATATAGATTTTTCATGATTTTTTGCCCTGGTTCTTTCCACAATACATTAATATTTAATTGTTTTCCATTCTAATTCTCGCGAACTAATTCCCCCAACTAATTTTCTCTAACGTTCAAGTTCGAAGGCTTGGTTGGCCATTCTAAACCACGAATTTTCCGTCTGCAAAATATTGTTTCACTGCTTTCGCGTTATCGCGTTGAAAAATGTACCTCTTTACGATAATTTTTTGTTAATTCGTTTGTCAATCATTTCAATATATATTTTACTATTTAATTTAATAAATTTTTATTTCCATCTTACCTCGATAACCAATATACCTCCCCAGATCATTATACCGCTGCCTCCCATGGGTCGACGACTCAGAAGTTGCTGCTTCTTTCGTAAATCACGATAATAGTAGGATGGAGGACATCAAGCCCGTCTTAATTGAAAGTCTTTTCATCGGTAAATATAACTCGTCGTCGTTATTTCTTATTTCGTGCAAACATATTGCAAACTGCTATTCTTTTGCTTCGACCGAGCAATTTTTGTTGCAATTTTCGTTTCAGATATTCACAATTCTTTAATAGACGTCGAACATTCCTAACAATGATCGCAAATCCAGCTTTCTCTGCAATTTGTCTCGCAGTCGAGCTTGAAATTGGACGCGATACATACTTTAACACGTTTATCCCGAACTGTTAGACACCGCGATCGTCCACAACATTTTCTTTGTCCATAATTATCGGGGATCTTTCAGTAAATCCACTTTGCGTCTTCTGTTAACTCTTTTGGCTACTTTTGTCACGGAATAATTTCAATATCAACTTCAGCTGGATTTCAGATTTTTCTCGCGACTCCTTTTTAACGAATTAACTGACCGTATTTCACGCGAATGTTACACTTTCGATAGTTCTCGTACGACTGAGCAGCGCAAATATGCGAACTTGTTCAAACCAGCCTGCTTCGAGGTTAAGCCGAATATTTACATTTTCGTTTTTGTGTCTCTTTGGGAAGTTGTTTCTCAAAAATGGTAGTCAACATGAAAATTCCAAGAATGCTGATGTAATAATCTACTCATTGCCTCTACCTTACGATACATAACATGAGACGTGAGGAAATTGTTATCTTCTTGCCCCGGAGAATATATAATAAATATAGTAACGAAGTATTCAACTAGTTTCATGATTGTGAATAGATTTATCCTAGTAAACTAAACAATGGAACGAAATTTTTAGATGGTAAGAAGACTAGAATTTTATCATTGTTTTAATATCTTACAATTTCAGTGAATATCGAGTGATATAATACTAAAATATAAGGGTCTCAGAAGACTATAACAAAGATTTATATTACATAGCTATAAAGAAGTGTCAAATTTTTTAACAATCTAACATTTTCACTATACCCAACTTAATTCTTTTGTTAAATGTATGTTTCAAATAAGTATCTTGTAAATTCACATTAATTTCAAATTATATCAGCATAGCTGTAACAATCGCTATATATAATATAATATGATATTAAAAATATTTTAATAGTGCAGAATAGTACTTTGAATTTAAACTTCAAATATAAAATTTTTACTTTTATTAGAAATTTCGACATGAAATATAATAACATTTCAAGATTCAAATTCATTATATTCAGATAATTTAATTTCATTTGATAATTTTATTATATTTATTTACGATTATAACAATTTCATTAACAATATATTTTATTTTAGATTTAATATTAAATAAATTTTTTAATTTATCTTTATTAAAAAATCGTACAATCAAAATTACTCGAACTTTAATGCCAATATTAATTTTATTAATAATTTATTATCCATCATTGAACATTTTATATTTTATTGATGGATTTACTTACATATAACAGTTCTTCTACAATAAGTGATCGAATATGATTCCCTAAATCCTCCTATACTGTTCATCAATTCTTCAATGACAATCCCCATATATTTCTCTCGTTACTACTTGAACTGTTCGCAAGGTACAAGGAAGAGGCTTGCATCGCAAGGAAATATTTCGTCTTTCGTCGAAAAATTTGTCATGCAAACGTTCCATCGCGCGGTTGCAATCCGCCACCGGCGATTGTTATCGGGGAATCCGGTGCTGGGAATCGTATTTAAGCTCGAAATTTAGAAGTGACACCGATTTGGTAATTAACGCGGCCCCGCTGTGCTAATTGCGACAGCCACGAGAATCGACTCGTCGTCCGCGGCCAGTAGCTATCCTGCCACATAGTTCCACGAGTTAAGTTCAATGGATTGGTTTCGGTACGGATGAAACAGCAGCGTCGATATCTCGACGAGACACACCGATACGGCCGAGACTGCACGCATATACGGCCCGGTGGATTGTACGATCGCGTTCCAGTCTTTCGTGAATGCGATTATTCGGCCAATGAATCGCGTTGCACGGTGGTTACAGCTTGCTGAATATCAGGCCGCTCGATATGTGCGACCACGTTGCACCGCGACGCCAGTTTCCGCTGCAAAATATTAACAACTCGCTGTGGATTATATTCCCCGTTCTTACGAAGTTCGTTTGTAGGACCCGAGGATTAATCCATTAAGGTTGGCCAACAACGCGAAGCGACGACAAAACGAGTGAAACTCGTTATCGAATAAACGAATAATAATGAAAATATTTCGACAGACTCGGACTGCTAAATAGGCACCCGGTTTTATCCAGCACTGTGGAGGCGATATTTGTATGTATCTCCAGGGAATTTTATTTTCCAGCGAGTCGAACAATTTTCCCCAAAATTTTGCTTCGGTTTGGTCGTTCTCTTATTGTCTGCAAGGATCAATCAAGACACTTAGTCTCGCGCGAATTTCTGTTTGCCATTCGAGTTTTTCTTATCGAGCTAAACACGTTAAGCACGTATCTAAGTACGACTTTACTCTACTTTTTACCCACTTACGTTTGCTACGCACGAAGATCGATCAGTGAGAAAAATTGTCAGAGAGATATTCCACCGAAAGTTCGAATTTCCGCCAGTTCATTGGTAAAGTAACCCCAGGCGCTGATTACATTACCTCTCATGAAGCTTCAACGCATCAGTAATAATAATATCCAATCTCATAAAGAGCCGACAACTTCGAATTAAAACCACAGTTACACTGGCCAATAAATAAATTCATTGCCTTTCTCCTTTTTATTTCCAATTTTCGATACTTGGAAAAATCGCGCTGAAATGAGAGAAATCTTTTGGATCCCTTCGCGGCTGCGTACATCTTTCGAAAGACTCGACCGTAACGTGGAATATTCACGGTGTCTCCCGACGAGGTGCGGCTAAAAAGATAGAAGATTTCCTGGGCAGAAGGGCAGTGTCCACAGGGCAGCGGAATTCTACGGGATTCAATTGGGAGCGGCGGACGTCCCCGAGGCACAGCGTGTTCCTTTGAGGCGAACAGCGGAGAAAATGGACAATGAGACGACCCTATTAATTATTCCAATTAACCGCGGAGTGTCCGTTCCGCGATTCTTTATTTAACCGGGGCAGGTTACCAGCTTGAAATCTTCGTGCACGCTGAACAGCTTCTTCTCGTTTGACCAACATTTCAGCCCTTCCCTCCACGCCGAGGAACAACCGAGTCGAACCTCGTAATTTACGGATTTCCTTCTGGACACGGCATCATCTCTTGTTCTTTCAAACGTGTTGTTATGTTTTTAACTTGTTGACTGTGCAGTTGAAAATCGAGCGGACGCAGAATGAACGCACCTTATTTTAAAATTGAATTGAATTTTATCGTAGCAGTTGGTTCTTTTTCCATTTTTTTTTTTTTTTTTGGAATTAATACTTGCGTAGTTGTTCGTATCTTCCTTACTGTGTAATTATGAATATATTGTATTATTACTATGTTATGTTGTTATATTGTTATACCATATTACATTATATTATTATATAAAACGATATAACGCAATAATATGATTGTACAATATAATAATGTAACGTACATCTTATTGTAATGTATACTTTTATATATCTTATTATCTGATTATATTATTGTGTATATTATTACGTTACATTATGATACAATAATATTATTAATATTTCTGTCACATTGATGTAAATACTCACATACTATAAATATTAAATATCATAGTATTATATTGTTATACAATAATATTACCTAATGTCACGCAATATGTAAAATCGTGCAATTATCTGAATGAAAATCAGTGTTTGCGTGATATATTATTTGCAAAATGTGAAAAATCGCCGCTAATATCGAACATCTTGCAGCTGAGCTCTGTGGAAGCCGCGGAATGTCCCGTTCAGTGAAAAACCTTCCGTATATTATCGGTGTAACGCTCGTTACCAAACACGCGGAAGATATTACGACGTCAAGAACTCGGATACGCGTTTCGTAATCATAGGTATCCGCGCGCTTTTACCAGAAGCCGATGGCTCGAGTCATCGGTTATTTCGAACGGAAGAGCCGCGATGGGAATTAATAATCCAGGCGTCTTTTTGCAACGGCATTGGCCGCGGTTTGTAATAGCTACGCGACTCTCGTCGCTGTCGAAATAAAAAAAAAAAGAGAAAAAAAAAAGAAAACCCATGATTTTTCGTTGGAATAGCAACGCCGACGTCGACGACTGCGAAACTTTTAGATGTGAAAAGCGTATCGCTTTGTACTCTCGGTCGCTGTCGAAATTAAAAAAAAAAAAAAAAAGAGAGAAAAGAGCTGATGTTTCAATCGATGGAATAATAACGTGAGATTTTTTCTTTGACACGCGCTTTAAAGTATTCCCGTCGCTGTCGAAATAAAAGGAAAAAGAAAGAAAACTGATTTTTCAATCGGTGGAATGATAATACCGGCGACGATTGGAAATTTTTACGCGTGTATCGAGTCTAAAACGCGTTAGATCGCGCGCTGCGATGAAATCGAAATTGAAATCGAACTTTTCTGCTCGTGGAAAGTGTGCCACGATTCTCGAAACTGTAACAGGTCGTATCTCAAGAATGATAGGAGATACAACAATGCTGCAGAGGAGAAAATTGGCCAATAAGGATCTACCTTCCTGCAGATTTATTCTTTCGATGCGATCTAGAAAACGCTGCTGCAACTTTTTTGTTTTTAAATGGAATCGTAGATTTCTTTTGTACAATAACCGATGAAACTACGTTCTAAAAATGTACTAACCAATGTATGTCGACAAATTATTAATGAATCGAAAGAGAGGGTACTTTAACTTCAATTTTGTAAAATTTATCGTACGAAAGACGTGAGAGCACAAGAGCAGTGTTTTTATACGGATTTTGTGAGTATCTTTCCTCGTACGTATATGTTTAAAGATTTCAAATACTTGAACAAGTACAAGAATTTTAATCATCAAAAGTTCAATTAAATCATTAAATTGAAATAAATTCTTTGAATTCATTGAAAGAAATCGAAATATTTGTATGTTTCACAGGCACTCGTTTATCTGTTAATTGAAATTCTACGAATCCAGGAGACAACGATGTTTATTCTATTACTTTATCGGAATGTATGAGTCTACTATAAATTTCTAAATTTCTACGTTTTGGAACTTTACCCAATTTTCGCCGTGTCGCTAAATTGGCCGCCTTATCGATTCTGTGTGTCATTTAGATATCTGCGTAATTAATTCGCCTCGGCCAAAAGTACTCGGCAAACAGGCTTCAATGGTGACTGTAAAAGCATTTTACAAGCAAACAAAACTCGGCGTCGTATTTTAACTCGTAAACGAAACACAAAGAAGGTTGCAGAAGCTTGCAAGAAAAAAGCAATTTTACGCGAGAGATTTTCCTTCTTTTGCTAGCGTTTCTCTCTCTTCGTCTCCACGAGAGCTTCCACCTTCCACACGTGAATCGAAAGGAAACTTCTCCCTTCGGGGTGAATTCGCCCCGGTGTAATTACATGCGAGATATTTTACAATTGGTATTATCGTGCACTCTCGCATTGTTCCCGCGGGGCATGACGAGCACGTGTTTGTCATTCGTACAATGCATCGGCTGTATCGCCGTATGGCGTGAGAAAACTTGAATCGCCATTGTCATGATAATACAATTATCCTGCTTCTCTAAGTGGAATGATGGATCGAGAGTATAACGAAGCGTACCGGAGCACGCGAAAACGTTGAAAACGAGACGAGACGAGACGGTGACGAGGCTTTGTCAAAATATCGCTCTCTGCAACTCTAGGTTAACAGACATCGAGTCAAAATATCGAGTTAAGGGAAAAATTGTTCGATTTTCGCGAATTAAACTCTCTAAAGGAAATTTCCTTGTCAAGAGTATAAATATCTCTATTCAAAAGATATCGAAGATGGAGAATTTTCAAGGAACAAGGAAAAACTACGCCAGTCAATTCTCGACAAATATTTTCCTACTCTCATCCGGTGCATTATCGCGAGATTTGTGGAACGATCTAGTTCTCCACATAACAATTCGCTTCTTTTCGCTGGAGAAAATCAGTTTAATAATTGAGTACGTTCGTTCAAAGAAAGAGAGAAAAAGAGAGAGAGAGAGAGAGAAAAGGAAAGAAACGAGCTGTCGTCAACGACGTTCAGAAATTCTGACTTCATCCGGCATTCATGAAATCTCGTAGAAAAATATGACAGCTCGGCACGCGAGTCTCGATCAAACGGCTCGTTCAGCGAATGAACGAACTATAACTGAAATCGTCTGAGAAAAAGAATTCGTACGATCTTTACGACAGGGAGATAATCGCGGCTCGATTAGTACAATTCACACTGGCTTCTGTGTAAAGCGTTCAGGAACTCAAGGATTTGCTGGCGCAAAAAAAAAAAGAAAAAAAAAAAAGGAAGAAAAGAAGAAAAATACCTAATGCAATTTTGATATCTCTCGTATCCGGGATGCGCGGTTTTTTATATCGACAATCACCTCGTATAAACGTAATATTCTCGTTTGGTAATATTAGGTCGAGGTTCGTTGCACAAACGAGCAGCCTGACGTTAATACTATTATAACACTTGGTAATTCTACTGTCGCGTCGTCTGATTTTCAACTGTTACTGACTATCATTAATACGTTTCACTGCGAGTGCTTGGGGATTTTTAGAAGTACCGACGACTGAAGCATAAAATCAGAGATGACAAATCTTGAGAAGAACTTTATAGTGCACGAGCTTTCATTTATATATTTTATGAAGAATCATTTAAATCTACAAGAGTACGCTGTTTTGCGCCTAACAAGAATTATAAATTGATCGTTTTGATCATTTTGTTAAAAAAAAGGATTATCTTTAATTTTTGCCAAAACACGAAAAACATAAAGAGTCGTTAAATATTTTTAATATGATTAAAAAAATAACACCATTAAAACCATTAAGTATTCGAAAAATTTGACTGCGAGAAATATCGTACGAAACTGAATCAATGAATACTTCTTGTTTCAAATAAATGAATAAAAAAACATTCGCTACTTTGTAAAATTATTCAAACTGGCAATAATTGTACAAATATACTTGTTTACAAATTGTTCAATGCATTAGCAGATTGTTTTCTGGTATCGTTGAAAAAGTTAAAATTAATATTTCGATATGACTGCTCTTTTGCGCAGCACCGTAATACTACGTTACAGGAATAAACTGTATAGTAATTCATATACTACGTAAATTTATTTTTTTCTCAACCTGTTGCAACATTAAGAAAATACCATACCGTGCCTCATTGCAATCATCGTTATTATTACATCTTATCGACGGGTCATTAAATAAATAAAATGTTTCTCTAATGCATTTTTATTTTTTCATACTTTCATATTAATATAGAAGAGAGGAGCCTACTGTTATTGCAAACAGGAAGAATCTATAGTTGCTGTTTCATCTATCGTAACAACAAGAATCACAACACGCATTCTCCGCGAAATATGCAAGCAACCTGACACATCACTCTCAAAAAGCAGTCGATCGTTGTTACGTCAAGAGAAAAAGGAGCCTATTCGCGGTTCGAACAAAAGCGCCAAAACGAAGGACAAGAATTTCTCCCCGGAATACAAAGTACGTGGAAATTCATGGTGCGACGACACACCAGCAACGTAGAGGTGGATTTAACATATGTAGGTAATGTTCAACACACACACACACACACACACACACACACACACACACACACACACACACACACACACACACACACACACACACACACACACACACACACACACACACACACACACACACACACATCGTAGCCATGCGCGTGTGTACGCGTAATTTCACAAATGGCCGCCTTTTGTGCACGGTCTCGTAAATATGCGAAATTACAGCAACGATTGGACGTTCGCGCCTCTCCGAGCGATTTCCACGACCACGGAAAATCATCGTCGCAGCGAGCACGTTTCGCAGCCATTGCCGAAGAAACGACTTGCACGCACCTTTTTTTTGCATAACATTGGGTTTTTGCATAACATTGAGTGTACTTGCACGGATCGACTCGTTAAGAGTTAAAGTTAGCTTCGTAAATATTAAAAACATTGCGACCTGCATCGCACAATTTCAAGAGGTAAACGTCGCGACTACGTTGTTAAATATATACATACGCTAGACGTAATGCGTTGACATTTATAAAAAGAACTGCTGATATTTATTACGTGTGTACGTGCACAAGTGTTCGAACGCTTTTACCACAGAAGAAACTTTTCTTATATCATTCGTATTGTGTGAAACATTTCATTGATAGTGTTTCATTGACAATTCGTCAACGTCACAACGAGAGACGATTATTTATCGTTGTTAAAGTTTAAAATTAAACTGAAAATGTGTAATATACAGGCAGCATTTTAAGTATTACAATAAGATTCAGTAAGTATAACAAGCAGAGTCTCTCGTTGCCAGTGAATATCGAGACTCACATAATAAATCTGTTCATATAATGGATTGTGCCTATAAAACGTGTGACATCTATAAAATTTATTCTTTTCTATTTATGATTTGTTCTCTAATTTCTATGCATGATACGTCTTGTGTGAGTGAATAGATGTAACTCATATTTCAAAATTCAATACAGAGGTATCCTAACTAATATTCGCGAAAGGATTCTCGTCAAGTTTGATCGTAGTCGTAATTTTTCTCACCCGAACGAAGAAAAATTATTTAGTCGAAGAAACAGCAACGGTAACGTCTAGATTCTTATCAGCTAACTTTTGCGTTTAATATTTATAAAAATTTTCTCGTCTTGCTTATAATTCTCCTCTCCTCCGGACGAAGAAAGATTATTCAGCTAAAGAAATACTCGGGGAGGGAGAGGGGGAGGGGGGGGGGAAGAACATGCAATTTCTATAACTAATATTCATAAAAGCTTCCTTGTCGCGTCCGATCAAAATCGTAATTTCTCTTTCTCGAGCAAAGAAAAATCGCCAAGAAATATTGCAAGAAACGTCTGATTTCGCATCAACTGACTTTTATACCTAATATTTGTAAAAGATTCATCTCGTCACATTGACCACGAGATTTTTATGCAAGTGAATGAGTAGGTTTGAATGAAGAAATAAAAAATCGGTAGAAAATTGTTTTACAGAAAACGCTATACTTGGAATATTATTATATTTTTATTGAACATTATATTTTCATATTTTATTTTAGAATATTAAATTCATATTATGGAATATTATATTTTTATATTTCATTTTATCATAGAATATTATATTCTAATTTATCTTATTATACTGTTGTTGATAGAATATTACAGAAAACGCTATACTTGGAATATTATTATATCTTTATATTTTATTTTAGAATATCAAATTTATATTTTATTATAGAATATTATATTTTTATATTTCACTTTATCATAGAATATTATATTCTAATTTATCTTATTATACTGCTGTTGATAGAATATTACAGAAAACGCTATACTTGGAATATTATTATATCTTTATATTTTATTTTAGAATATCAAATTTATATTTTATTATAGAATATTATATTTTTATATTTCACTTTATCATAGAATATTATATTCTAATTTATCTTATTATACTGTTGTTGATAGAATATTACAGAAAACGCTATACTTGGAATATTATTATATTTTTATTGAATATTACATTTTCATATTTTATTTTAGAATATTAAATTTATATTTTATTATAGAATATTATATTTTTATATTTCATTTTATCACAGAATATTATATTTTAATTTATCTTATTATACTGTTGTTGATAGAATATTACATTCCAATTGAATATGCGCTATGTTTCTTCAATTTCGTGCAATTGTCCTATAAATACATAAAATTCCGCAATGCAGCGGCAATTATCGCCACAAACAGATAATTTTCCATCAATATCACGAAAATTTCCCCGCCGCGTTCGATCGTAATTGTAACTGCTCTCGGCACCGAGCGAAGGAAAATTGTTCGAAATTGAAGAGACATTGAAAAGGATACGCGAACAAACGTAAGTCATTTCACGTCGGGTTTAGTTTCCCCCGATTTCCGTCTCACGTGTCGTTTCGCTCGGAAGTCTCACGAAGGCCAGTCACACGCTAGATTTCACGGTTCTGTTTAGAATTTCATTTACCGAAGGCGAAGCTGCTGCAAATTCCTGGCAACGTGACAGCCCAACGTGAACGCGTCGAGGGAAACGGAGAGAGAAAGATACACACACGCGGGCGAACGTGACTGCACGGCTACCCGTTACACGCGAGGATACGCTCGAAGTGTTTGATCTTTTCTTGACTGCCGGCCAATACTAACGACCGAGAGAAACAAAGCAATTTTTCCGGACACACGTGAACGTTGCACGATGGCGTTACGTGGTGAAAAAATTCAGAGACATTCCCCATCGACCTGACGTTTTATTGCATCAAGCTTGAAATCTCCTCTCGGCCCTCGAGATAAGATCGATTTGGTAAATGGAGTATCAAGGTCTCTCGAATCGAACAGATGACTCGAAGACGCAAATGTTAGTCCCTTGGAAGATTCCGACAAATGCACGGACGAGTGCATACAGGATCGATTGAATGGCAACGCGCCGCGTCGTGGACAAAATATCGATAGAATTTCGTGGAACGGAGATCAATCTTACAGTGGAATTGACTCGCAAAAATATTCCGAACTCTGGAACGAACAACGTGGTTCAACTCACATACGACGATAAGTAGCGATGATTAAAAGGAATTTTTAGAAAATCTTTGAGAAAATCTCGTGTTCATGTTCTTGTTCCTGAGTTAAGATTACAGATCATCGAGAACGTTAGAATTCAATTTACACGAAATGAATGCATTTTAAAAATCTCGCACACTCGTATATTTATTTAAAATTAATCGATCGGTATTGTGTACGACAGAGGAGGCTAACTGGCGTCCACTATTTTCCTGGTCGCTAGCGCTACCCCCTCCACTGCATCGTTGAGTGGGAGAGTGGGGGTTCATGCACGGCGAGGAAATTTCAATGTAGTAAAGAGATCGATGGAGGGGGTAGCGCTCTGAACGTAGCGATCAGGAAAGTAGGGACACATTAGCCGACCCTGGTGTACGATTATTAATTTTTAAAATATGTTCACTGTTCTGGATTTGAGACTTTATACATACATAACGTTAATCGTTACTCAAACTCGGAACTGTACAAGCGTTTTTTCACTTTTTTCGCAGTATTTCCTTCACGTGGAATATTCAGTCATTTATTGAACTACGTCGAAAAAAGTCCAACGATGTTAAATCATTAAATATTTCATTCAAACATTGCCGATACAAATCTCCACTGTGCAGTACCGATTCAACGTGCTGGCTTCAAGATTCCTCTTATTTTTCAACACTGCGCACATTCGGAATTCGTTTCAATCGCGCTGCGTTATTATTACGCGAGATGAAATCGACTCGGAACGTACGGCTCGAGCGAAATTCCAAAGCGTCTGTTTATGCGGTGCTGCAGAAAACGGCGTGCATTAACAGGTATTCGAAGGATTATTTTACGTGATCGGGTTGGCAAGTCGGTGCCGCGTCGAGCGTGCCACGGAGAGAGAGAGAGGATCGCGAACGAACGATGAAAAACTGCTTGGTATTCTTGCGAAACACGCGTCGGAAACGCTTGTTTAGAATCAATGGTGGAAACTACATAGCCCAGGGCGTTTCGTTCGACTTAGAGACTTCGGAGAATCAGCCGGATTCAGGCCGTCATGAGATCGTCTCATCAATGGAACTGATTCATCGATCGTTACACGTGTCCGGCTCGTGAAGAAATAGCTGGCCGATTGATTTCATTGCGTTGGCATTGCGACACTTGTACATTGAATAGAACGTACTGCCGACGAGCTGGCATAGCCAACTTCTCTCAATTTCGAGTGAAACGAAAGCGCTCGAACACTGCGAATTTTTACATATCGCGTAAACTGTGATTTCATATTTACGACGGTCTAGTTCGTTTCTGGCAAAGTGTATTTTTATAATACGTATTTAGAAATAGTACGAAGGAAAACTAACGTAGTTTGCGCTCGGCCGATAGTTGCACTCGGGTAGGAAACTTGGCCAGAGAGCTCAATTTGTAGCCTCGCGTGTTTATTGCGACGTGGCGGTTCTCGTTCGTTGATAAAGAGGTAGAATCCAGGGGTTCGGCAAGTTTGAGGTAATAGTGCCCTATATCGTGAACCGCTGTCGAGGGAGATGTCCATTTAGAACGTTACGTCGAGTACACACAACTGAGACAGACTCCTATCGCGCGTCTCCCCGGGATCAGCCGGGATAGTCCAACTTTTAGATTTGCCCGGCAATTATGCCAAATATACACAGGACACGACATCCTACAAATTTCGTATCAAAGTGTAGGTACGCTATGTAAATAAACTGAGTTAATCTTTAGAGGACCAACTAATTAATAATTTTCATTGTGTGAAACGTTAACACTAGAACTACCAAAGCGATCGAAAGCGATCAATTTGTAATTTTTCCTAGAAATTTTACAGACGCAAAACACTGTATTCCTCATCAAAGGTTTACTCTACTATTCTACTGTAATAAATAGTAAATACTACTCTACTATAAAACAGTTCTCAGAGTAACAAAGATGCGAAATAAGACAAAACGAGCGTAAAAGAAATTAACACGAAATAAATCGATAGTTTCGACCTCGGGGAGGGGGGAACAAAAATCGTGTAAATTTCGCGTTTCGGGGTTAATAATCTCGCGGCGAAATCCCCCGGGACGCGTCCGCTTCGCGATGAATTGATAAAAACGAGGCGATTTATTTTCCATCGATTAATCACCGAGGCTCTCGCGCGAATTCCAAGAAAGCTTGCGGAATTGGTTTGCCGCCTTGCGGAACAGAAATTTCATTTAACGGTGAATTCTCTTGGAATCCAGATAAATTAGCCGGCCTTCTTTATGCCGGCTGATCGCTAACCAATTTAGGG
The DNA here is from genome assembly GCA_036937485.2 of Tetragonisca angustula. Taxonomy (NCBI): domain Eukaryota; kingdom Metazoa; phylum Arthropoda; class Insecta; order Hymenoptera; family Apidae; genus Tetragonisca; species Tetragonisca angustula. Next base: position 70,498 of record JAWNGG020000265.1, read on the forward strand.
TCGCGCCATTGGTTTGTGCTTAGCCACCGCGAGAGAGAGAGAGAGAGAGAGAGACCCAAGTTTCGCGGTAATGGTGATCGATATTCCGCGGAACGATCGCGGTTAATGCCTGTTTCGGATCATGCAGAATTGAACGCGCATTACGACGTTCTATATGCGATTTTCTATTCACCAGTCTTGAACCGGAAGCTATGCGCAGTTGGATATTATATAGATTAATATATATATATATAAAGAGAGAGATTAATCGAATTCAAGCGCCGATTATTCAGAGCTTGTGAATGAAACACGCTGCCGATTGATGTTAATTTCATTCGGACGAACCGAACGATTTTACCATTTACAGCGATTAGAAGGTAGGCTAGTTCTTCGCAGTTCGCCGACAAGTATGTCTGCCAATTGTTATTACAAGTGACTCGTACTGCAATTGCTCTAATTATTTACAAAAATTTTCACAATCAATTTTTACCAATTATTTTTACAATATCGTATATTAAATTGTCGACATTGAAGCTTTCATAATTTCTTGAAAAGGAAAAAAAGAAATCGTACGGCTCTGGCTGGTTTTAAAGTCTGAAGCCCCTTACTTTGAAAATACATGGTTCATTTTATACTCTACAATGTTTTTATGAAGATACTTTCCTTGTCAAAAGTATCATAAATTATCATAGTACGTACTTTATAAATATTAAAAAATTTGTTTCACGATTGAATCTGACGATAGGTCTGTAGATCTATTAAAATAATTGGCTGTACGATTTTTATCACAAACTCATGAATCACAGTACTTGGAGCTGGAAAAAGCAATTCAATTGATCGTCTCTGATTTCCAAATGAATTTGTAAGTAAATTAAAAGACACAAACTAGATACAATAATGTAGATGTTTATGCAACATGTATGAATTAAAGGAACAAAGTTTATTTCATTCTATTCATTTCATCTAATAAACTCGTGATTTTATTTAATCAAATTATTGTAATATTCTAATATTGTAATATTCTAATATTGTAAATAGCCAAATATTGTAATATTCTAATTTATGTAGTTTTATTATATTCTATAAATTCTTAGAGCATCCAATTTCCTAAAAATACTAATTTTATATCTTTCGTATTACGTGTAAACTTTTTTTTTTCATGTTTGTATGTCTCTGTCGGGATTTCGATTCTTGTCCAAAATTCTGTCGCGCGATCGTTTGAAGAGATTCAACCGATTGTCATTTTCGGTAACGTTCGTGCGTAATAACACGCGACAGACAGCAATACACGTTAAATTATACGTGATTTTCAAACAAAATCATATTTATCTACGACCAATTACGAAGTTACGGTAAAAGCAGCTCGTTTGCAATTTAGTGGCGGAAACTAGTTGCTTTTTACTGGAAGCTGATGAGCTCGACGCCCGTAACCAAGCTGGCTCTAATGCTCGTAATGAATCAAACTCGAAGCTCGTCGAATCCCGTGAACACAACGTAATATAGTTGGCTATAAAATTCGCGTTCCCGAGAACAAGGAAAATCTCTTCGGACAGACGCTTCACGAGTTGATTGCTATACTCTTACAACGATTTCTTTGGACTAATCGATCATCACGATAGACGAGATTTTTTAGAAATTATAGTGAGTGAAACGGCCATTCACAGGTGTCTCTAGTCTCCTTAGAATATCTTTATGAGTACAATAACGTATGTACTCACACTCAGAAATCTTGGGACAAGTGCACTACTTGTACAGTAAAACTAATATAATAATTACAATATAAATTACAAGTTATGTACGGTAAATATTTACAATATAAATTGCACAGTATGAAAGTATAAATTATACGATACAATGTACAACATACAATATAATTAAATACAATTCTGTTAATATATTAATATGTCGCATTACAAAATATGTATACACGATAAGTACTAAATACTAAACATAAAACTGTCCTAAGACTTTTGGGCGAGACAATAGAATGACTTCCATTAAATATTAAATATTAAATATTCGAGCACTGAATATTGAAATTATTATAATTTCGTAGAAATCGCGTAATAGGAACATTGGGCTCGAATTCTCTGCATTCTAATTTCCTCCCGACACAAGCTTCTTTACACTCCACCAGCATTTCCAGTAGTTTCAGTATTAAATTTGACCTGGAACGAACATCGAGATCGAGGAAGACCGTGAAAAACGCGCGAGCTCGCGAACAAAAAGTGAGTCGCCGAAATCGCGATGCCTCCTGTATGTAGAAGCCACGGTGTTTCGCGGTGTGAGGTTTCGCGTCAAAGTAGGCCAGAACGAATTCGTTAACGTAGCCTGCCGTAGAAACCTGGCGTTATTTATTTCTGGACCGTTGAAAAGCCGGATCCAGTCGGATTCGCGAAGTCGACGGCTCGCTTGCGATCGATATTTCAGTATGTCGCGACATTGCGGCGTAAACGTTGCTTAAAATCGGCTCAACACCGCCGTTTCCTATTCGAGGATATGTGACCTCGCAACCACCAGCGCAGATTTACCTCGTACGTGCCTCGTGCAAACCGCCAGCACACGATCGTGAAATTAATCAGGCTGACCGCGAGAGAAAAGAAATTAGTCAACCTGTTTCCGTGCGCGGTTTCCGCGACGATAAGCTAAGTTTAGAGGTGGCTAACTGGCGGCCCTAGCCCTTACTTTTCTGTTCGCTACCCTCTTCGCTGCATCGACCTCTCTCCACTACACTGAAATTTCTTCGATGCACGAACCCCACTTTCTCAGTCTGTTGACTTCCCCACTAAGCAAGAGATGCAGTGGAGGGGGTAGCGCTAGCGAAGAAGAGTAGGGGACAGCCAGTCAACCACCTCTGGACTAATTTGTCAGCAGACTTCCGATTTTTATGGATTTTCAAATTTTCGCGAGCGTGATCAACTTGCTGGAACAATCATTTCTGATTTCTGATTTTTGTTAGAAATTTTTTTATGGATGTAAAACAATGTATTTCCAGATATTTGAATGACTCTTTTATAAATAAAAGACAGCCTACTCCATTGTATTATTTTTTCTTCTCTTTTTTTCTTTTTCCTTCTATTTCCATTTTTTTTTTTTTAATTTGAATGTCTGTGATGAGAATTTCACGATAATAAGCTAAGTTTAGAGGTGGCTAACTGGCGGCCCTAGCCCTTACTTTTCTGTTCGCTACCCTCTTCGCTGCATCGACCTCTCTCCACTACACTGAAATTTCTTCGATGCACGAACCCCACTTTCTCAGTCTGTTGACTTCCCCACTAAGCAAGAGATGCAGTGGAGGGGGTAGCGCTAGCGAAGAAGAGTAGGGGACAGCCAGTCAACCACCTCTGGACTAATTTGTCAGCAGACTTCCGATTTTTATGGATTTTCAAATTTTCGCGAGCGTGATCAACTTGCTGGAACAATCATTTCTGATTTCTGAATTTTGTTAAAAATTTTTTTATGGATGTAAAACAATGTATTTCCAGAGACTTGAATGACTCTTTTATAGATAAAAGCTATAAAAGACAGCCGTACTCCATTGTATTATTCTTTCTTCTTTGTTTTTTAAATATTGTAAAGTTGTTTCATTTCTTTTCTTTTTTTTTTTAATTTGAATGTCTGCGATGAGAATTTCATACTTCAATCGTTGGTAGTTCTGGTGATAAGGAAAACGAATATTTGTCTGGGAATTTCGTGTCGATTTTAAGTGAGAAAAAATTATTTTGTACAATTCCTTCTACATAATATTATAATTAATGTTGCAAGTTTTCTTTCGGTATTCTACTTTCGCATATTACATGCAGCATGTGTGCATTAACTCTACTGCATATAGACCGTGCGTTAATTCCGCTATAAGTGAAAAAAAAGAAAAACCGTTCAGGAGCAGTATTTTCAAAACCTGCGATCACACCGTGACAAGATCGTCGACGATCTTAGGAGTCGCAATTTTATCACAGCGTCAATTCCTTCGCAGCCATAATTTTCGTCGAGCGTTTAGTTTCCACACCGGGGGATTTCCTCGAGATTTCCATCTAATATCCTCTCTTAATGGATGAGAGAGGGAAGGTCGTACGAAACGAACGACAAGGCCTCGAGAATGTGGCTTTCTGCAGGGAAAATCGGTCGGTCCGGCCAGCGGTTTCCACGAGAATTTACACGATCAAAGTTCCCGCTCGGTGTCTATTCAACTTTGATGCCGATGAACTGCAGCCCGGAGTTAATTACTTCGGGAGATGCCGGCATAGACTAAGGAAACGGTCCATTTGTAGCGGTAAATTACACGATCGCGCGAGCGAGAAGCGTTTCCCATGACAGACTTAACTGGAAAGAATTCTCCGACTGTCTGGAACGGTTAATTAATCAGGGAGATTGACCGAAGAAACGAAAGATATGGCCTAGACCCAAAGGCGACGCCTCGAAGTCAGATCGGATCGACATTGAATCGATACCATTGATACCAGACTGCGAATTGCAATCCCTTTGCCAAAAAATTGACACTAGAACCACCGACGATTCGAGCCTAAAATTTCCACCTGATTAAATTTCAAAATACGATAGAGGTTTTATTGACGTGTTTGACGAAAAATAAATTTAAATCTCCAAAAACACAGTTTCACGTTTATGAAATTTTTAACAAAGATTACAAATTGTAAAACGAGAATTACAAATTTTAACGAAAGTTATAAACAGTGCAGCCCTAGATTTCAATTTCAAGAACTATTTCGCGGTCCATTGATCGAATCTACGCGATTAATTAATTATTAGTAAAAATATATATATATATATATATACTTTCTAGCATGTACAAATTCATTAAAAACTTTGTACAACGTTAAATATTTGGTGCCTAGGTACAAACTTGTCTCCAAGACTTGGGACAACGTCCCACATACTTTCGAACGACAATTGCAGCCAGCAATTTTAGAAACATCGCATTTCGCTGTTCAAAACCGATCGATATCGCGCGAAACCTACGAAATCATTATGGGGGGGAATCACCGTGTCTCCGCGGGACAATTTGGTAAATGTCGTGTCACGTTAACTGCGTCCCATCGAACGCAGTTCGACCATTGAAACACGGGGGAAAAAGTTCGTAGGCGCGTGAGTTTCTCAGCACGATTCTGAGCAGACATTCAGCGGGATATCGATCGCCATTAGCCGGGCTTAATGAACCCGAAGGACCACACCTTAACCGCTGAATATGACTGTGCCTGTGCAATAAATAGACAAGTGGCACACTCTCGGCTCGCGTCCGACTGTCCTTCGATCGCGGCTTACTAGTTCCATGCTCGTGGTAATTTCGGCATCGAGCCGATCTCCGTTGACGATCAGGGCAATTGGAGAGATACGATCGCGCGTCGAAGCCAAGTTTATCCGAACGATCCTTGGTACAATTGGCAACAACAACCGTTTCGTTAATAACGTAACGTCAGACACAATCTCGCGAATTATAACCAAGCCGGTTTTAAAGAATCGGACGACTTTGCCATGTCAATTTGAAGTTGGAAGGAGAGACACCGCGGATCGTCGATCAACGCGAAATTTCACGAGTTCGTTGGGAAATCTTCGGTTTTCTTATTGGCTCTGGAGTCGTCTCGTCTTGGAAACGTGGCACCACGCCAATTCTGTCTCGCGGCTTTTAGATATCTCGATATCTGAAAGCTGCTTGTTCCTTGCTTCTTCTTTTTGTCGATCGTCGCTCAGCGAGTCATCCCTTTGCGAAAGAGAACATCTCGCATTGTTTCAGTTACTCGTAAAGCTGACATAGTGTAGACAAGATTTTTACGTTTCTTTTTTTTGGTCTGATACAGGAAGATATCAAAAGACACTATATGTACACGAACGTTATATTTTTCACGTTATATTGTTTTACGAACGTTATATCCGTGTACGTCATCCTATTACCATTGCCCGTCTGCATCTGTCTAAGTTGCTATTTCTGAAATAACTCCGACGGTTGAAGAATTATTCAAGATTATTCAGAAAATTTTTCTAGAGTCGCAACGAAAGGAATCGTTCTACAGATTTTTCCTCTAATTTCTAGTCCAAATAATTGCAATATTCGTATTTCACGCAAGAAATACGCGTACGTTGTTATATATTACATGGATCGTGTACGTCTGAACGCGTGCGTCTTACATGCATCTGTACACACGTCCGTATACGTCTGCCTTATCGTTTACAGAGGTGGGCTTGCTGATGTTTTTCAACCTTCGGAGACCACGTGCGACGTGACAACTTTCGTGCCACCGGGAATTAATTTAACTTAGTTCGATAACAATTGGTTACAGTCTAGTATTAAATTTCACGAATCAACTGCCGCGAAGTTGTTACACACTTGATTACAATTTAATGTCTAAATCATCGACATTGGCCGTCGTTAGTATTTAAAGGATTAAAAATTGCGACGTGACCAAGTTCGCATTTCTGTTTCTTTTTCTTTTTTTATCGTCAACAACAACCAAGATACTCCGACAGTTTGTTCTCCTCTGTCCCTCCTCCCGTAGAAAGAATTCAACAGTTCGAGAACTCATCGCAGAAGGAGATGAACAGACAGATCGCAATCCTCGTGAAAATAAATCGAGGTATTCCGCGGAAGTGAACCGTTTCAACCCGGGTGAACCAGCTCAAGCAATCGGAAGTGCGCCCTTCGAGCCGGGGAAACACGATAACAGTAATAAAATCTGCAGGAGCACGGCGGCGGCGGGAGGGAAATGATATCGGGGCCAATTACCAGCCGGATAATAAAATCATTTTGAAACCGCGGTTCGTGCGCCCGGGGGGGGGAGGGGGGAGGGGGGAGGGGCGCGTCAGACAACGTCGTCGTCGAACCGGCGTGGGAGGGGAATGCTCTCGAATATCTACTTATTACGCGACAAAGGGCAACTTTATTCAACGATGAAAGGCCGATGGCAGGCCAAAGAGGGAGGAGGGCTGATTAAGTTGCCGGGTCGACATTCTCCGCGCGGTCTTGCTACTCGTGGCGAACGTCTGCGTCGCAATTATGCTCGAGTGCTCGCGAGAAAGTTTCCGCGGCCACGTGGCAACGAGGCTGTGAAATGGTCCGCGAATCTTTGCTCTCGGACACCGGTGTGCACGCGCCTGAAAGGACAAATATCGTGGCGCGCGATCCGCGAATGCGGGTCCTTTTTCAGAGGAACGTTTTCCGAACAGAGCCGCGAATTACACGCTGACGAACGAGAGGCTCTGGTCCGTTTTAACGCTGAAACACGCGGCGATCAACATTTTCCAATGGATTCCACCGCTCGTTTCTCGAGCAAATTTGTTTATTGCAAGCACCTTTTTTCTTGCGTGACAAATCAAATGACGATGTCAAGAGGTTCAAGCAATGAGCAAGCTACGTTAATTTTATATAAAATATTCATACGCGTAATCTACGTTTCTTTGCAATTTTAAACATCGCCATTGTTTAGCTTGCAAAAGATCAAGTACATTAAGTGAACAGAATTTATATTCCTATCAAGTACACATGAAAGTAATTATATAGACAGACAATCTCTGAAACACTGATATCAAATATAAATCGTGATATTGTACATTTCTGTAACTGAGTAGGCTCAAGAGTTCGCTGAACTTTACTTTGTTCTTTCCGACTGCAAGTACGAAAATGCAACGACTTATCGCGTTAGAACTATAAATGATTATTATTACCGACCGGGGCATTCGTAAATTCAGAGAAGCAAGGGCGAACGCTCGTACTTGTTACGATTGATTTCCAAAAGAAAATGCTGTTGAAATATGTAATGCGCGATGGAATAACAGCGAAGCGAAATGGAATTATCGCCCCGGTGTATTAACCGACCAAATTAATTTATTAATTAACCAAATTTAAATTTCGGCAAATCAGCTCCGAAACACGGCCCGCGCGATATTAACGCTTACGTACACAAAGTAAAATTCGAGTAAATATTGAAACACGGCGCGTTGCATAAATGCAGATTTCCCGAATTGCCCCGCCATTTAGTATGCGGGCGCCATTCTACATTTTCCTATCGAACGCAGCGCGAGAGCTTGCTAGAAGCTTTTTATGCACGTTGCGACGAAACACGAGTTACACCGTGAAAGAAAGAAAAAGTGAGAAAGAAAAATTGAGAGACGACACCGAACGAATTAAGGGAAGAATTCTTTCATCTCGAATTTTCTGTCGCATGCTGAACCGACGCTGACGGTTCTCGAAATTAGTTTAAAACCAAGCTCGCCACGAACGAATTCATCGGATAATCGATGACCCCTCCCCCCCCCCTCCCTCGCTTAATCCCTTCGAATATCGAGTTCCATCACGGTTCAAATGAAAAAGCAAATTGTAATCCCACGGAATTTGGATTTTAATCGTGGAACAACATTGTAGGGCCGCGCTTGCGATACTTGCTTCGTTAAATATCGGCGATTAATCGTGTCTGCGAATTATTGAGAGTTTCTATGACCAACTCTAAATAATTATCGAAATAGTTTTATTCAATATTTAGTTTAATCTATTATCTACTGATACGTTAGAATATCAAGTTTGTAATGTGTAAAATAACGGATAGAAAAAGTTTTTTTATTATTTTACATAATGGAAACTTTAATCATATAAATTATAGATGTTTCGGGATATCCAGAAAAAATAATGAACTTTGAACGATTCATATCTCGTTGCTACACAAACTTTAACGAGCTTCTTTTCGATCAGAATAGTGATTAATTAAACTCGATCGTTTCGAGATACATCGTCGTTAATATGTAAGAATTTTGAAAGTGTTGTTGTAAAATAAAGTTATTTCTACGAAGGTTAATAAATATGAATCTTTACATCTCACGCAGCGTAATAAATTGTAACCAACGTTTGCCTGAAAGAATTGAAACGAAGGATCGTAGGGCGAAAGGTTGACAGGATCCACGCTGCACGATGCAAATTCGTGGGAATTCGCATAAAAATCGGACGAATAACAACGGCAACGGTCAGTTTCGAAGAAACGCGTCCAACTTCCTTGGAGAACGTTTTGCAAACCACACGATCGGCTGTGCAAACCGAGAGAGAACAAACGAACGAATCTGCAGAAACTCTGGGTTCCAATTTTTACGGATTGGCTCGCGTGTATGTTCACCGGAGATTTCGTGTCCGGAACGAAAGTGCATTTCAATTAAAGCTGAAGTTCTCGATAAGAGGAAGGAACAGAGCGGCGGGCAGATTGCGCGGCGTCAACGCGATGTCGCGAAATTTACGAAAACGAAACTCCGCCACGAGTCACGCCGCTTTTTTTTTTTTTTTTTTTTTAAATATCGTTCGACCAAATGAAAAACGTCTCTGGTGTTTGAACAAGCGTCGAAATAGAAACTCGGGGAAAATTGGAAAAAACGCGAAGCGGTTGACATCGACGCGGCAAAACGAATTTCCCTCTTTAGGCCCGACGCGGGCGAGCAGGGTTTACTTACTCTCGCGATCTCGAGCTGATCGATAAAAATATATCTGTGCGGTAGAACTCTGTGCAGATAAACCAAATTTCAGTCGACGCATAATTAAACGAACTCTCTGTATCATTTGTTTGATAGAAATAACGAAGCGTACGAACGAAAAATCACTATTGCTACGGATGATCGGTGGACTTCTATTGTGTCTGAAATTTTAATTTCCCTCTCGATTCGGTGAACGAAAAGAAAGTTTCAACAGAGAGTTGAAACAAGAAAGATTGTTTTGATCAATTATTTTATCACATTTGTCAAAGCTGGTTAATTTCGTCAACAACGATACAGGTATAAAATTTGTATCGGAGAAATGAAAATAATAATACAATAATACAAAGAACAAATAACGCTGTTATTTATAAATGTTTTACTAAAAATCATTGAAATCTGTAAAAATTCTTAGCATCGTGCAAAGAGTTACAAATCATTTTCACTACTCTCGCAGTCCCAGTAATAATTCCAATTTGTACTTTATATTTTAGATGGACCACGCACGATGATAAAACGAAAATTGAAAATCTGCTGGCTCGAAGAAAATATAAGGCTATCGTTCTTTTAACACCGACCGAGTGTCATCTAGCCGAATCAACGTCGAAACGAAATTACAAATGCGCGTCTAATTCACGCGCGGTGAAAATTTCCAAGAGACGAGGAAAATTCTTATTCCGTCAACAAAACGACACCCTGCATAAAAGATCGGTACGTCGGCGAGCAGAAATGGCTAGACAGCAAGATAGGGAATTCAGTTTCGCCGCTGCGTCGCTAAGTTTTCGCGTGCACCTGCACCTGGCTTTTAAGCAGAAACTCAATATTTGGTTAAATTTCACTCGCGCCTCTTTCCGTCCACTCTCTCGAATATAATCTGGCTTGTGTAAATTAGCCTTCTAGCACGCAACACTTTGAAACATATTTCAACATGCCACACGCATAAGAATCGCAAATGCGTTCCACTTATATACGAGACGAAAATGTTCAGTCTCGGTTAAAAGAAGGCTCGCCTTTCACCGACTGTGCCCGATGAAAAATACGGCTTGCGTGAGAAATTTAACAGATAAGTTATAGCTTGATATTAGGTCATGTGTACGCAAGTGTCACACTTGGTTTTCGTATACTGGATTACAAAAAAATTAAATTGTAAATTAATATTGTGATTTCACAGTTTAATTGTAAAATTAAAATTAAATTCAAATTGCAAAAAGTTACAAAAAAATTAAAATGTAGTAATTGTAAGAAACGGAAAATTGTCAGTACCTATCATCGAACTACTAGATATCGAATTCTAAATAAAATTTTACTGTTTTCCTGATTTACTTTGTCCAATCCTTTTTGTTTCCAAATTTCAGATATATTTCTGCGAAAAAAAGATACAGAAAGACTAGTTTTGGTCTTTAATGGTCGACAGTCAGAGATATTATATTTTAGAACGCAATATAACTGTATCTACAAAAAGCGTCGCAAAACCAGAGAATTTTATTACGCTATGCATAACAGAAGGAAACCATTTGTGACGAAATTTAATTAACGAAATAAATTTTCACCTTACCGGATATCAATCTCAGTAATATTGCTCCAAAGTATGTTACACGCGATGTTTATTCGCTCGTCTAAATAAAATGCGTGATCGATATCTAGCGTAAGAAACTAGGTTCGATCTCCCCTGATTCTTCGTCCTCTCGTACTATGTATTATAGTTTGTGAAACCAACGTAGTAACGAACAATTCATTGTTTCAAAACACTGTTCTCAGAAGGGCTCGACTTACGAGAACGAGCCGATATCCCGAAACGATTAATCGCAACGAAGCGCAAAAAGATCCTCCCTTGTTGCAAACCTCCCCAAATGGAATTATTAACGATCGGAGAGGGGAAAAAGGTAGAAGATGGCGGCTGGTTGTTAAACTCGAATAATTACCCGGCTCGCCAGAAAAATCGTTAAAGACCTAAATAAGAAAGACAACGATTCTTTGTCTGCCCGGTGCTCCTTTAATTTAAGCGACGTGTGCCCTTTCTCTCTTTCCCCGGGCACGTTTATTAACCCTGAAATCGCGGTAACAAAGAGGATGTAAATTCCCCGTGGCGGCGAGCGAGCGAGCAAGGGGAACGAGAGAACCGAGAGGCAAATAAATACAAGAAAACGATGAATCCGTGATGCAATTGCGAATCGATGGCGAGTAAAAGAAGAAAGAATGTTCCTCCGTATCCGTATCGTCGTCGATTAAAAAGAGAAAAAAGAACGAACAGAAAAAAGAAAAAAGAGGAAACTGAAAACGTACGAACGATGCAACAATGGAATTCATAAAGCTGCAATAACGAAGGTTATTCTATCTTTACACGCGTTTTGCAATGGGGCGGTCTCTCCCACGGGGACACGAGGAAGATAAGGACAAGAGTGCGGAGAGATCGAAAAGGAGAGAACAGAGGATGTTTCGTCGAATTTTTAATGCCCCCTCCTCTGGAAACAGAGGGCAATCGCGAGAGGCGACCCTGTGTACAGGAACGAGCCGCGTAATTGAGACAAGAGAAGACCCGAATGGCGTAACAAGGTTTTTTGTCTTCTCGCGGGTACCGCTTTCTTCTCGCGAGAGTAACGATCGACGCGCCCGCCAAATGGAATTCCCACTTTCCTTTACTTTCCTTCGCTTTGCGCGAAACACCGTTTCGTAATTCGAGTGATTCCACTCGTTTGAACAGCCTGCGCGTAAAAAATTATCATATACGCGGTGTTGAGCGTTGTTGGAAAGAGAGAGAGAGAGAGAGAGAAGTGTATTTTCTACAGATGTTTTTTCTTCGAATCGTTAGAATTTCGAACCACTGAGCACAAAGTCACAGAGGAGAAATTACAACGAGCAGAGAAATGTTTGTAACTGCAACACCTTTTTTAAAAAATCACTCGGTTCTCTGATACGATCTTCAGCATCTCTTTTCGAACGAATAAACGACTGTCTGTACGCTATCGTTGGAAAGAGATTGTCATTTTTACCATCAGTCGTTAAGCAAAAGGGTTGAGGGTGAATCGAGATCGTGGAGCGAAACCGCGAAATAAGTTTTTAACGCGGAGTCAAAGAAAGCAGGATCCAGCGAGCGGAAGCGCCGCGACAATGAACGTCGTTGAACAACCGCTAAGGGAGAATAATCCACGCGTGTGCGTATGAGTTTCACGCGAAACGAGAAAAGAGGCGCGCGTGTTTCGCGCGATAATTCCCGTAGGAACTCGCTCGCTCGCAAGACGCGGAATGAAAAAAGAAAGAAATAATAAACCTGTCTGAATTAGAGTCGGGGCGTGTTCGCGTCGGGGGAAACAATGCGGCGGGTAACGAAGCGCACGGCTACAACTTTTCGAATCAATTTTATGAGCGAACGTGTCGAGCAACGAGCGGGAAATATGCATACTCTCGTGCGATGGAAACATATTTGTTTGAAACGCGCGAGAAGCGTCCATCTTCTTTGCTCGCAATTATTTCTCGTCAATCGGTAGATTGAATTTGTCTCGAAGTGGATTTATTCTTATTAATGGGCGGACATTCGGCGACGACGGAGATCATTTGAATACGGAAGGAGGATAATTGCACTGGTTGTGAAATAAATGTAAAGTAATTACGTTCACTCTCGCGCACGATCGTCTTCGGACGAGTATGCGCGTTCGTTTCGACGGACGAATGAAATATACTTATACAACAAGGTGTCTGAGAGCAACTACAACTATCATCGTAAAGTACACGTGTAATCTAGAAATTTTGATTAGGTTACGACGAAAATGTTAAATATTAAAAGCAAGAAGCGTCAGTAAAAATGTGATACTAGAATAAATACAAGTATCGTATTTATTTTCGAGTAAAATTGACTCAAATGTAAAGCAGAGAATTATTTTAAAATTGTAAAATGAATATACATTGGTAAAAACGTAACGCTAATATTTGTACGTATAGGTTCCCTTACATATGTCTGTCATTTCTAGAATAAATATTCGACAAAAGAAAAGAAATCCAACATAAAAAGAAAAGAAATATATTATTGAGTGAAATCAGAGAACGAGAATAATCACATAAAACGAATACATTTTAGCAAAAATATAAAATCGTTTCTTCTTTGGTTATTATTTACTAGAATAATTTAGAACGCAAAGATATTCGACAAGAGACGAACTTTAATATAAAAGCTTGATATCTACAGAAATATTAACGTATTATTGACTGAAAATATGCAAAAATAATGCCTATACTGTACATAATACATAATATACTAATGTTAACACATAAACACACACAATGTATACTAGACACAATGCCTGCCTCAATGAAATACTAGAACAACCGCAGTGAAACCTGAATTATTCAATAAAAGAGGAATCCAGCGGAAAAATTTGCTTCCGGACGAACGTATGACATAAAGCGAAACATATTACAGAGTCAAATCTGACATCCGACTCGGCGACCACCAACGCCAGTGCAAATCTCTATCTCTGGGCCGTGTAATGCCGCGCGTAAAAACAGATATCGCTCTGATATTAAAAAAATTTTAATTTCCAGAGACAGAGAGAGAGAGAGAGAGAGAGAGAAAGCGAGATTTAATTCGTCGGGGCGATAGCCGCGGGAAAATTGAAGCAGACGTCGGGACAGTTACACTCACTTTCGCATCACGAAAGAAAGCGTTCGTTGGAAACGCGACACGACAGTACGAGGAATCGTGATTCATGCGTGTGTCCGACGCTAGAACTACCGAGAAAGTATAAAAACTGAGTCAAAGAAATTAGAATGCAAGTAGTAGGAAAAGATTTACAACACGAACTTTTATTCATATACAATTTTGCAAGGATCATTCGAATCTTTGAAAAACGCGAGTCACAGCAAAATTACTCTAAAGAAATTATAAGCTGGTCATTTTGAACACTCTGGGAGACATGTTCTTGCTTCACGACCATTGACCAAACATTTTCAAATCCTGTCAAATCGAGCCAAATCCAATTGTTCGACAGAACTGTCAAACATAAATAAAAATGCACGTTGAAACACTGGCTCAACGAAGGAAACCAGCCTTTGACACTTCAAGCAGAAGAAAGAAGGGTAACAGCGTGTCGGATCGGCCATCTCAGTCCTCCGATGCCAATCCAATCGAAAATGTTTGGCCAATCACGAGGAACAGGCTGCAAGGGACACGTGTCTTAACAGCGGGAAGCCCGAGTCGTCGAATTCGAGAATTATACAGGTCCTTGCCTGAAAAGTCCAAGTAACAATCTACTAGCAACGGAGAATCGATACGCTATTAATCGAGCGCGTGATAGCATTTTAGCTGTACGTTCGATCCGTGCAAAATGTTTTTTACAGAAAAAGAACATTCTTTTTTGGGAGGAACAATACCCACGCTCTTGTGAAACACACTGTACACACGCGCGGAGCAACGAAGAAGACGGCATTGGGAGGCACCCGACAACTCCCTCGGGCAAAACTACGCTCAGGTAAGTCGAAACAAGCGTGGCAAGGTAAACGAAGGAGATATACCGAGAGAGCTTGCACGGTGCTCCTTTGAGCCCCGAATTGGAACAATGGAAGCTGGTTAACTTCAAACGAATATTCGATAGGATTCGAGCGAGGAAATGGGAGAAAAATATTAAGAGGACTCCATTGACGTGCGTTGATACGCCAGCACAATGAAGGGTGTGTGTGTTTCACTCTCCTATTCTCCCGGTGACTCCCGCAGGATTGAGGGAGACTGGAACAAGAGGTTGAAAAGGGGCCGGAATTATTGAATTAGTTCAGTTTCTGAGCTACGATTTGAAAGAATGAAAACGATTAGCTCGTGGTGTTTCTCTCGTCGAATTCGCGACGTGACATCTCCTTTTAACGTAACGTGATCGTTATTACGAAAATTAAATGGGAGGAACACGCGTGCGAAGATGTTAACGTGAATCGTAATAAACACGCGTTACGAATGCACAAGTTTAGAGGTGTTTGGAGGTGTTTAGGCAATTAAAATATTGTGGATAAAGAGCCCACAAATGCTTCGTTAAAAATCAAATATTGCATCAAATATTATTAACTCTTTTTGGTCCTACGTTTGAACACTAAATCTTTGGACAGTCTGTGGACATTTCAGTGTGATTGAATGACGATTATATTCTAGCGAGTCTAATATCCAATCTATTTTATGTGTATGACAATTTTCTTTCAAAGAGTTTTGCCAAGTTTACTTTGGCTATTTTGATTGAAAAGAAAACGAATACTTTTATTTCCCTCCAACTACGAATGAAAATAGAAATCGCAAAGATTCAATGCACTTGCTCTCAGTTTGATACAGGATATATAACATTCATGGTACATGCTGATATTTTTATTTTCTCCATGCATGATTCTATTGATTGAGAATGTCTACTTATGAGGGATTCTGCAATAAAAATATCTACACGAGACGAATTAATCATTCTGCAAAACGCGATTTTGAATTTGATAGCACGTTGATATCAAACTTTGAATTGATAAAGAGAGATGACACTTTGAAACACACGAGTTAATATGTACAGTGCTATTTCATATATTTGTTACGATACATCATACTTTGGTCTTATTCCTACAGTATAGAACACACTGCCATTTGAATGTAAATCTTCGGACGCTCCGTACGTACAAAAATTGACAACGGAACGAAAGATTTATAGAATGTACCGTGGCTTGCGGAACGTAACGTTATTAAATTTTTGTCGGGCGAATCGCGCGTGGCAATGTATAATTTAAACTGAAACGAAATTACAGTTCGTCCGGAAGCTTGCCGCAGCCACTGTATTTATACGAAATTTTACACAGGGAAAAGCGTGTAACAAAACGTGGAACAACTATTACGAAACGGCAACTATATTTTGATACATTCACTGAAATGGTGGAAAACTTATCCATCTTTTTTCTTTTTTTTTTTTTCGATCCAAATGTTCGATTCGTACAACAAATTAATACTTCCGTATTACATAAATATCTACGTTTTTTCGTTATTGGAAAGATAGACGATCCGCTGGAGGGTCATTCTCGTCCGGGAATTAAAACTTCCGTGTTACGTAAATACGTATGTATGTATATTTTGTCGCTAAAAAAAAAAAGTTAAACAGAGGTTTCTTTCTTTCCTTCCGCCCTTTTTTTTTTTATCAAATATTTCGTACAACATAAATGAGCAGTGTATTGTAGAAAATACTGTAAATACTAAAATTGAAAGATTTTATTTTCCTTTTTTACTGAAAAATGGTCAATAGGAACAACACATACCATATAAATAAAATTTTACCAATTAGTAGCACTGATATTTACAATCAATTAACTAACTATGCTAAAGGATAAGTGCCATTCAAGAGTACTTGTCGAAAACAGTGCAATACTTAGAACATATAAATAAATCAATCAATGAAAAATAGTAGTAAATGATCTTACAAGTCAACTCATATAATCATAGTAAATAATTTTACATTCACAAATTTAACTCTCAAACAACATAGCTGGATAATAGGAGCCTGTAATAATTCATGAAATTATAGCTTACTAAATTTTATCGGTATTTAATTTCACTGTGTATTTGAAAAACTCCAAAAATCTCACGTTTAATGATACGAGTTACGAGTCAAATGAATGGCACATTCGGGATTTTCTACGAATTTCCTTTGTCGCAAATTTTTTTTATTACATTTACGTAATAGAAAATTTCACGATACCGAAACATTTAGCACCTCTAGAAACACTCTTAAAATACTTCAAATATTTAAAAAAAAAAGAAAAAAAATGAAAACCACCCTCAGTTAACATATTGACGGGCCCGTGATTATTCGCGCCACGAGTCGAGAAGAATTCGACGAGATGAAATGTTCCACTTCCACTAACGGCGCTGTATTTTACTAATTACAACCGAAAAGAAAAGAAAAAGAAGAGAATGGACATTCGCACGTTGCGCACGAGGGTTGCAGGTGTTGTTCCGAAGGGCGCGACAAATGGCAAACCGTGTAAAGGTTAGATGGAAAACAGTGCCAAACGAGCCGATTGCGGCCATCGGTTCACGTATCCCCTTGAAAGTTGGAACGGCAACTTGGCTATTACCTTTGATGCTCGTACACCCGACGATCTCCGGGTCTGTATCATACCCTTCTGTGTACATGTATCAACATGCCCGATCAGATAGCCCAGGGTAAATACAATCCAGGGTGGAAGCAGAAGAGAGGCTTTGCAGTCGTCGAACAACTAGTTCGGGACGGTTCCAAGATTGAAAATAGATCCGGAATAAAGGTCAATCGGTTGGCGAACGGAATGGTAAGTTATTGCCTGTCGTCCGAGCGAGCCAGCGGCGGCTTTGAATTGCAAAAAAGTCCGGCGGATTGAAAATGAAAATCAAGGGGGAAAAACGGAAGTGGGACGATCGTCTTGCGACAACGAATGAAATAAGAGGCAATACGGCGCAAGAATGGAGGTACGGATGGACCCGTGAGATAGGGAGCCGAGGAGCAGAGGCCACCGAGCAGCAACCGTACATGCATGACACAGGTGCCCGTATGATGGTGAAATCGGATTTATTCGATCAACGACTCTATCCCTTGGATAAAGATCCGCGGGACTATCATTCCGGCCGCTGTTTTCCAATTCATCTCGCGTCTCAGCGATTCAATACGTTCCTTTGATTCACCGACCGTCGAGTCCAATTCATAACACCTAGGCCACGAGCGGTGTATGACCGCTTTTGTCGTGTATACATATTGGACGGGTGTATTACTGGAATTCTACATAGAGTTTCAATCGCGGATTTAATTCTTATTATTAGCTGCTTCTATCTCTGCAGCCTCCTCTCTCCCCGACTTGTTTTCTCGCGTTTCGAATCAAAAGCCAATTGCCATTTTTTAATAAATCTTCACTCTGGCTCGTTCATAAAATCTCTCTGGAGTGAGTAAATCGAATCAGAGCTAATTATTACAATCTGCTTTCTGCAGCTTCCTCGTTTCGTATAGGTATTATTTGCGATCCTGGATGCAGCCCACTGTGATCAAAAGATCGAGCTTGTCAAGGTGATACTGCGTCTAACACCTTAATGTATAAAGTTTATATTCTCATTTCCTCTGTTATATTTTATTTTGGTTCTACAGATACAAAGAGATTTCCAAAGCTCACATAAGAAAAAAAAAAGATTCCTCTTTTATCAATACGCGACGTTCAGGGGTTCGTTATATGGGATCCAGCGACTTTCTACTTTCTCGAACGCGCGATGAGACGATCTTTCAACCAAGTGCGCGTAGAATAAAATTGATAACTTTATGCGCTATCGCGAGAACGGTATGCCTGTCGAGCGTAGAAGATAACTGCAGAGGAGAAAACAATAGGATGACCTATTAATCTATTGTTAAACTAGACGAGATTTCACCCATGTTCGACTCTAGCTCGGCTTCATGCTAATCCGAGGCGATGACTGTCTCAAGTAAATAAGATGACGGTGTTGCTCGTCGAGAACAGCACAATACCAAGAACAGAGTCTGAACAAGGTATCCTTTGTAGATGACTTGGGGACAACGGAGAAGAGTTACGTTTACCGTCAATTCCATTTTAACTTTATGGTTGTAGCAGACAATTTATTGCGGCATTAGCTATCTAATTACTCAATCAGATTGTATCATTCGGTTGCAATTTTGCGACAAAAGTTCGACACCGAGAAAGTCAAATGTGGAACCAGATAGAAAAATATATATAGAAAGTATAACGTTACGTGAAAATATTTTTTTTTTTTTTTTTTTGTTACGGTTGCACGCAGTATGCAGAGTGCATCTTCTATCTTGTTATCTTTGTCGGTAAAAAAAAAAAAAAAAATAGACGATTGGGTGAAGTTATTTCAATTCATCTATTTCCGGAACGAGAAATATTGTAAATCGCGACTTTTTCACCCTCTGAATTTTCAAGACTCGTTAACATTTTTCTCAACGAAGATAAATTTCAATTTAATTAGACCTGCGATGTGAAAAACAAGGAAAGACACCAGACAATATTTTCGTGCTCGTGTTCCCCTTGCCTTGTCAACGAAATTGAAGTTAAAATTCGTCATTTTCAGACACAATCATCTTAAATAAAGAGAAAGCGCAGAGAAAGATACAGAATTTTGGTCAGAGAAAGATCCCCGAGAAAAATATTAACGAGTTTGAAATTAATCTCAAGAGAAAAAGAGAATCACAAACTACGCTTTCCTTTGGTCGACTCATCTTTAAAAGTATTAAATACTCTAAATAAAACAAAATAAATAAATAGACTAAAATACCAAGTACACTGAATGCAAAGGATGCAGGACGTTGAAATTACAAAAATTCGATTGCTGCGTTTGCTGAAAAAACTTGAAAGTCCCAAACTGAAAGCACCAAAGAGACACGCGCCGTTTAAAATGGCCTGAATCGAAAACTAATTCGTCAGAGAGTAGAAGGAAGAGGCAATGGCCGAACAATGGCCCCTCTCACGCGCAGGACAATAATTACAGTCGAGGTACTTCATTACACGCTCCTGCTTGCGGATATACGAGCCGCGGGAGCGACGGCGATGTTGATTGACAACTCCCTCGGGAATATGAGATCAGATAGCAAGCGAGAGCGAGAAAGGGTGGAATGAAGGGACGGTTTCGGTGTCAAATATTGGAAGTGGCACGGATGCAGCGTCGAGTTACGAAACGTGGAAAAAAGGGGCACACACCGGAACGAATGCCCGTCGCGCTGAAATAACGAATGTAGAAAAGCAGAAAGGGATCAACGACGCCAAGATGCCACTCACATAAGTATTGAATTATTCGAATCCTTATCAGAAAGAGAAAAACAAAATATCGTAGAATAATCTGTATCAATTGAAACGAAATCGAAGAAGCCCGTGTTGTTTTGCTGACAAAATTAATATAGGGAAAAAAACAAACACGCGCTTGCATTCTTTTTTTTTTTTTTTTTTTTTTTTGAATGATTGAAACGCACGAGTAAACTAAAAATTCTTATTTTTAAGAGCAAAATTAAACAAAATGGAATTTTTTTTTTATATATGAATGTTTTGAATATTTTTTTTGAATATCTGAGGTACTTTATTCGTTAAAATGGTAAACGAGTAGAAAGTTTATGTTTCGAGAATTACCATTCTTCCGTATTATATAAACTCGGTGTATAATGTGGTTGTGTACGATAGGTTCTGAATTTGTCGCAAGTTTGCAACCAGCGCGCAAATTAACTTTACTCTTGGAACAGAGAACAAGATGTTTCTATATCCGTACTAAGTACACGAAAGAAAATGCGAACAACCAAGAGAAGAGATAATAGAAACAAAAAAAAAAAAAAAAAAAGGAAAAAATCTCGCATTCTAACTGAAAACCCAGAGAGAAACGCGATACGAACGCTTGAGAAAGTTAGATGCAAGAAAGGTTCTACGGTGCGCACGGTTTGCAGAGAAAACCGAAAAAGAGGTTAGAACATCGCACGTAGAAACCTCGTAACAGTAAAGTAACAACAACTTGCGACGTGCACTATGCATGCTGGTTGGTTGCACTCGTACGCGAAAAACACATCTGACACGAGGTTAGGTGCTCTTAAGCTAAACAATTCTCTTTTTCTTGAATCGCGCGGATGTTGAGAGAAGGTCTGAGACATCACGGAGAGAGTCCATTTAAATTCGCTTTCGAACGTGTCACGCTGAAAACTACGATTAAACTACTTGCATCTAGAGAAATTCAAGCCCAACAGTTTTTAACTCGAACAATTCACCGCCGCAAATTTGTTGGACCCCGCGTAAAGGAGTCTTGTAGTCTTTGGAAAGTTTTATTCTACATTGTAACCGTGTTTGCAAGGATTATGCTACAAGATCTCTAGTCTGCTTGATGAAAAAGGGCTTCTCTTCCCAGCACTTTTCATCGTATTTATGTCTTTTTGGCAAATGGAAGGAATGTAGACCAAATTTATTCCAAGCATAAGTGCAGGTCACATTTAGGAGAACTCGGTGTTAGCAATATTTATCAGACCTGGTTAGTCATCGAACAAATCTATCAAACATTAATCAAAAATTACAATTAAACGATGTAAAATATTTCGTTTAATTGTAAAAAAAGGAACTATTTAAATTGTAAACTCTCCCCATTCCTGGATATCTTTGACGTGGCACAGAGTTGGCGAGTAATTTGCAGTCGCGAATTAAAAACCAGCCACGTTGTAGATTCGTGAGGGGAAACGAGTGTCTGAAATCCGCGACGATATCGAATCAAAGGGAAACTGAAACACGCGGCTAGTGGAGACATGTAAAACAAAGGAGGGTCGAGTTGGAGCGAAACTTTAATTTCAAAACGGAAGATCACGTAGCCAGCGTAAGAGACGTCGCGTTTCCCAGCGAGTTTCCCCCAGATGTTACTCCTTTCTCTCTTGAAAGAGAGACAGAGAAAGAGAGAGAGAGAAATAACAGGAGAAAATAAGTTGAAGCTCGTAACCGCATAAAAGAGGAGCGTCGGGTAAACAAGGGAAAAGACTAACCCGAAGGGGATGACTCGAACGGGAACGCGGCAAAGCAGGAACAATGCAACGAAACGAGATATGAAAAATCAGAGGGGATCTAACAGGGTGCTGCTTTAAAAACCGCGTATCAAATAAAGAGCTAATGAAACTGCGCTCCGTCTTCCAACTCTCTTGAAACTCGTCCCGTCTGTATTAAAACGCCGAATGGTCCACCACCGCACGCGATATTTCCCGCGGCATTTCTATTCAAAATGGAAACTCTGGGCGCAGGTTTGGCCACGTCCAACTTTCGCTTGACAACGATAATTCATAACTTCTTGCAACTAACATCCGTACTTCTTTCGCCTCCTTCGTCGCTCGCCGTACTTTTAAACACTTTCGCGAAAGATGAGACATCCTCTTTTGGTTGAAACGTTCCGACGTATTCGAAACGATTCAGTCACTTGCTGTGATATATCGTTGAATAAGTGCACTAGTTGAAAATTTGTCGATATACTGTGTCGTGACACTTGAAGCGTCGAGTTCTCTGTTTCAGCATTGGCCCAATACTTTTCTTTGAGAAACTCTTGAAAAACATCCATCTACGATTAAATCCGCCAATGATCTTGAAACTTTTATTCGTCGTTTCATTGAATGAATTGATATTGAATCTGACAAAAATTCATGTCCGACTACAACGAAGGTTCCGGAGGACGAAATGGAAAGAGCGAACAATCGTGAACAGAGGGCGTTAGAGTGAACTCGAACGATCTTCGTCCAGAAACGCCCGAAAACTGTGCGAACTAGACGCGTGAAATGTTCCTCGGCCAATCGACGAGACGGTGTCAGAAACTTTCGACCAGAGAGGAACACGACGAAGTTTTATCCGCGGACGGAGGAACAGCGTCGGGAAACGTCAGAGACAAATATGAATGAAGAAGATCCGAGTGACAGGATCGCAGGGCAAGAGTTGGTCTCACAATGAAAGCTTCGAAGTGAAGGAAGATCGTTTCGCTTCTCGGGGACGGAGTTGAACGGTCGAACGAGCACAGATTAGCGAGAGGAAACAACCGAATGAAGGACGCGAGATTGATCGCGGTCGTCCCGTAGAAATGGATGGCTCGAGAGGAGAGGTGAAAGAGGTGAGTTTCGGGAAAGGAAACCAGGAGGCCAGGTAGAAAGGAACCATTGGACCGATTCCAGAGTACTCGACGAAGGAAGGAAGGAAGGAAGGAAGGAAGGAAGGAAGGAAGGAAGGAAGGAAGGAAAGTGACTGAAAAGTGGAGGGAGAAAACGTGAATCTATGCTCAAGGAGGAGAGCTGGTTCCTTGAACACGGACTCGGGGGCCTCCAAAGGTTTCCACGAGGAAGAAAGGGGAGGAATAGAATGAAAAAGAGTTGGAGGAAGATGGACCAAAGGTGCGGGTTCGCATTCGGCAGCCATATCAGGCCACGTGATCCGAATAAAACCTCGCTACCTCGAGTTTTCCTTCGGCTGGACGTGAGAATTAGGGTGCCGGTAAAGCGTCAAACGACGGTCTCGGGATCAGTGCCTGATGCTCTGCGAGCAATCGAAAGGGCAGGTTTTCTATTTTTTCCATAGACAGAGGGATATTTCCGATTCGCTATTTCGAGAATTCTGGCTATTTCTGTCGTCGATGGAATTTGAAAGATTTTACTCGGTTCGCTGCGAACGGGATGCTTGGGATCGGAGTACGCGATAAACCTCGGTTGTTCAACTCCGTAATTAACGCGCTTCTCTCTAAATATCCGTGCCCTGGTATCAAGTAAACCCGACCGTTCGATTCCGATACGACGTATAACGTTGTATTTAATCTTTGGAGAACCGACAAAGCCACCTTTGTGGCCTTGATCAAGTGTATTAATTAATAATCGTTCTGTGTATGAAGTCAAATACGTAAGTGAGAGCATGGTGTGTTCTCAATCGTTTCTTCTTCGTTCGTCACAATCAGTAAAATTGAACAAAAATTTTTGACAAAAGTTGACAAAAGTATATTGTTTAGGGAATTTACGTGAATACGCTCCAAATTTTAATTAATGATAAAACTTCGACGGCTCTGTACGAACCTTTGTGTTCTATGTTCTATACGTATGTACAATACGTGAATTTTTTATTTTCTAACAAGAAAAAGAAAGACATTGTTATAAAAGTCGGCCTTCTGAACGTAACAATGTCAAGCGAAAAATGATCGATAATACTATCGAGCTTCGTCCCGTGGGGGTTTGGGTATTTCATTAAAAATCCGAGAGTGCCGCGAGTTTTATGATTCAGTCAAATAACTGGCGAGCAAAGTGTGGCTTCGGCATTCTTTCACAATAGGATAACTGTTGAGACGAAATGGAACTTCACCTTTTCCTCCGAGGACATAAAATATCAAAGCAGCATCGAGTGTCGCTGTATAAGCCACTCGCGCCAGCCAATATCTCGCATCGAGGGATCTTTCGATAAGGTCTTTCCATTTCTTAAATTTCAATTGCTTGTCTATTTCTGCAAGCACGGTTTTATTTCTACGAATGGACTTGCTGTCTTTGCATTCTACTCGACTGTTGTAATTAGGCTGAAAAGTTTGCGAGTGTAAAAATTCGTATAACATAAGGCAAAGATATATATAAAACAATTTTCTATGGGGATTCTATTTTTTTCAATCTCGACTGGCATTATTGAGTCATTAGAGTTTTTAATCTCATCGAATTTTATCAGTAACGAAATTTCATCGCGAAAAGCGTAAAATAATATAATTCCAAGCAAGTATTCCAAACGTCAGTAATCATCTCTAATAATATTTGACGTTTAATTGTATTATCCGAACGTACGAATATAAAAATCGACAGTTTAGTCCGCTGGAGAGTTTTTCGAAAGACGAGGAAGAAAGAACACTTTCGTTTTGAAACAATTTTCAGTTGTTAGCTCTCCATCCATCTTATTAATTTCCAAGCCGCGCATCGAGAGTATTGGAATCAAAGTTTGCACTTTCTAGATAACGTCTATCCAACGAACGAGAGAGTTCGCGAACTAGAGAAAAGGAACGTCTGGAAAGCTCGGCTCTCACAATGACGTCCGAGTTTAAAAGCCGC
This sequence comes from Tetragonisca angustula, assembly GCA_036937485.2. Lineage (NCBI taxonomy): Eukaryota > Metazoa > Arthropoda > Insecta > Hymenoptera > Apidae > Tetragonisca > Tetragonisca angustula. Next base: position 95,475 of record JAWNGG020000265.1, read on the forward strand.
GATGGCGAGAGGCAGCGCGACAAACTCGATCAGATTAAACTCCATCTAAATTTTGAGCCGGTTTTTTTCATTCTCCGCGCCGCGAATCTTCCCGCGAATATAATTCCACTCCTCTCGTTCTACTTTTTTTTTTTTTCTTCAATCGCCTTTCCCTCCCCCGTTTAATAATTTCTTTGCTATTCTACCCACCCACTCTCTCACTATCGGCTGGCTTTCTTCTCCCCTTTCTCTCGTTCGCCGTTCCTCCATTATCCCCGGGGCCCTTATTGACTTAATTAATCGATCTCGCAGAAATCCTCAGCCCCCAGGCTCTCCCCGATTCCTCTCTCCTCGCGAGTGCCTCAACAACGACTCTCCTCCACCGAGTCGGGAATAAAATTGGCGCAGTTTCGCGTTCACGGCGACAGGATCGAATTCCCGATAGAGCCAGAACCACTCGAGAGCCTTTCTTGCCGACGAGGCGTAGAGCTCGCTGCGTGCCACGCGGATCATCCTACTCTCTCCTACGCGACGGATATGACGGAGTATCGATGACGTCTAACGTCCTTCGAAACGAGACCTCTCTCCACTTCGGAGATGGACCGAGGGAATCGGCCTCGATTGATCACACCGTGATATTCGAGCGAATAACCGACACTGCGGTACGTGACACTTGGACGTTCACGTGAGAATCCAACGTTTCATTCAACCGGGGTCCGGGGTTCGATCGGTCCCCCGTTTCTCCGCCACTTCTCGCGGATATCGCGTTCACGTGAGACCGCTCCTCTCTTCTCACACGCCGGCAAGTTTGCCTTGCCGCGCGGTAATTGCGCAACGCGATACTCTGCAGCACGCCCTGCGATCGACACCCTTTCCCTGTCTGTCATTCCAGTTAACCACGACGCCAACTTCGCCCCGTCTAGGATAGCCTCCGCTACCGAATTTGGTACAACTGACGACGCGACGCCAGTCGCAGTAACAAGTTGGCGAACAAAGGAGAACCTCGTTTCTTGTTTCAATACGCGACGTACCTATTTCCTTGTTTCTTTCTTCTTGGAGGAGAGATTCATCGCTGCTAGATTGCAGATCTTTGTGCAAGTTGGCATCGTTGCGAATGTAATTGAAAGAGCGGGATAGAGCAGTTAGAGATTCGATTAACTGCAAGTACTACAATGGAAACTGTATTTTGAGTATTGCATTTTGTATAATTATAATTTTCATATATTCAACTGTTTCTTTGTACATTATGTACGTGAAATGCATAAAAATCCGCAGTCTAGTTATCATGGCAGTTGCATTTTCTAAAATGGAAATGTTCCTTTTCTCGTATACATGAAGTCTTCTTGTTATTCTATGGGAAGAGATATTCGCGGAAACATTTCGTGATCGAATGCTGACGAGTTTCGAGAGTATTTCAACTTTAATTTCACGAAAGACGGGGAAGAAAGAGAACGACAAAAGTAGGGCACAGAGCGTCTCTTTTTATCGGAATAAATTGAAAATAATCAATCTTCCATCGTCCCTTCCTAACGCAAAACACGCAACTACAAACAAAAGAAAGATGAAAGAATAACACCCATCTTGAACCATTCATCCGTTTTCTCTGACATTTTTTTCTTTTTTCTAATCTCCAATCAACGTGTTGCGAATTTTATTGCAGGAATACGTATCTATATGACAAGAAAGATGGTGGAGTTCGCTTAATTTGTTGTAAATGAAATCGTGAACGAACGCCAAACGATCATTGCTTTCAATCTAGAACGCACGGGATAACCACCACAGTTATTCACAAATTGAACAGACGTTTTCATTTCTTCAATCGATAGTTAGATTGCTGCAAAAGGCACAGACACGTGCAAAAGGTGAAAATTCATTTAGATCGTTACATGGAATTGCAAGCGGATACCGAGGACAATTTGATAAACCATTATTAGCTACGAATCCGCAGCGGAGCCTCAAACAAACAATTAAAAACACGGTTTGAGAGACACGAAGCGAGAGAAGCAAAAGGAGATCGTTCGCAGTCGGCCAATTTTTGTCGCGCGTTGCGGCCTATAATGGAAAAATTGCCGTGAATACACCTTTATTCGCTTATCCCTTCGTTTGCCAAGCTGTAATCCGGTACAATAGGCGCAAAGCATGCAGTACTCTCTTGCTCTTTTTCTCTTCTTCTCTCTCTCTCTCTCTCTCATTCTTATCTCGCTTTTCTTTAAAATGTCGATTGCTACGTTCCTGTAATCACGTTCCGCTTGCAATCACCTGACTTTCTATTGCATTGTACTCGTACTCTGTCCCAGTTGTCGTTTTGTCACCGACCAATGAGACATAGACACCAGCCAAATAATAGTCGAGACGATAAAAAAAAAAAAAATGAACTCGTTAAGGATCGATCGATTCCGATTGCAATTCTTCTCCACTTATTTTAGCAAATTTAAGTCTAATTTATGTCGCAAAATTCTATTTTAAAAGAACAGGGAATCTATTTGGAACACGTCTGAATTTTGTAAAATTAGACTAGAGTGATTTATGGAGAAGAGAGTGATGGACACGACTAATGATAATAACAGCTCCCTCGTGATTTTCATATTTATAAAAGCATCTCTAACCGGTTTCTTCCTTCGCTAACTATACACGTTCCAAGATAGCAAGTACATACGTGAAAACGTAGAATCTGAATGAAACGACAACAAAAATGACAAATATCACGACTTTTCACTTTACCTTCTCTCCTTCACGTTTGGCCAGTGTATTCGCCTAGAAAGGCGATAAACTCGCTCGCTACTTCTTAAGGGGTCAACAGGTTAACATCGAATAAACTTGACGCGATTATCGCGGCTGCCCGAAGAAAAGTCGAGCGAAATATCTCTATCAGGGTTTATTCAGCAAGTTTACTTCGGGAAAATTACGGCCGGGCTGTAATAGCCGCGAAACATGCATCAAAGCACGTACATACGTACGTGCGCCGCTCTTATCTTCTTTTCCTTGAAAATGTCACTTAAGTTACAGGCGGCTCCTAAACCTAACCCTCGCGCGTACTCGTGCGAATTTGCCCAGACATGGAAAGGAGCTCACCACTGCTAGGAAGATACCGGGTCGCTATTTGCCCGAGATCGCGAGAAAGAGAGAGAGAGAGAGAGAGAGAGACGGATATGCCAGCGGATAAATCACGAGTTCATGCCACTTTTCGTCCTCTCCTTTCGCTCTTCCCTCGTTCTCCTGGCTTTGCTGGCATGACGGCGCGGTTCCACGACGTGCCATTATTAAGACGCTGGGCGCCACGACGCCTCGCCCCTCAGCCCCTACGTTTCTTCCATCGTTTTAACCTCAGCCGTTGTCGCGCGCGCGCGCATAAAGAAGTTATCTTACGATTGCGATTTATTTGCCACAAAGTTTACGCCGGATTTACGTCGCCGCGAGCGGTCGATGAGAATAGGCAAGTTCGCCCCGCGACCGAGTATCAAACGAGAGGGTTTTCGAATAGACGACGCGTCCCGAGGGATGATTCCAAAAAAGGAGGAGAAAGAAAACAGTAGGAGCAAAACTTTTTCTCCTTTTTAAGCGAACACTTGGCTTTTCCACTTCGGCAAGATTTTACAGTTTACATTTTTAGACTTGTTAAGGAGACAACGAGCACATTCTTAACAATTTCGATAGGGGTTCTTTGCAAAATAAACGAATAAGAAAAAAATATAATGTTTGAAAATACGAAGATTGATCGACGATAGCAGAGTTTAAGTATAGTTGAATTGAACTAAGTTTGAACTGGATAGGGATATATAATTAGGTTATTCTCTAAGAGAAGAAAGAAAGTAGAATAAAATGCTCGGATTGAAAAAAATAAAATAAAATAAAATTTGGGCACGCTTAGTTGAAAATTGTTCTGCTATCACTCGTGATAAATTTTTCAAAATTTAATCTTCTCAGAGACGAAACGTTTTGCGAAAATTATTTCTTCCATGTAAAATATTCTCGTACTAGTCATTTGCATCTAGTATAAAATTAATTAAAATTCAAATAGATGTACTCTTGAAACGCGATACGTTACTATATCTCTCTATTGATTCATTTTTGCATGTAAAATCATTTTTATCCTGAGAACTGGGACACCTCTATCCTGAGAACTAAATTCGTCTGCTAAATTTTTTATTACTTCCTCTTTAGCGAATTATCTTTGCGAAGCGAGTTTGATTTGATTAATAAATTTAAAAGTCTTTGGATTCAAAGAGAATAGTCATGCTTTATTTAAAAAAAAAAAAAGCTTTCCAAATATAACACTAAACGAAAGAATAAAAAAAGTCAGGAAAAATTCGCTATATCCATCTCGGGTAAAATATCTCCGCTGTGCCAATTCGAATTATTATTTCAAACGGCTTCGACTTTCTGCACGTAGTTTCTTCCAAGTACCATTTCTATACTTTGAGCCAAAGTATCTCTAAGAGATTACAGCCCGTGATCGATCTTTAATCGTATCCCAATTACATAATTGCATTTGCTCTTTCCTACTCGCGTTCGATTATTTTCAATACGGACAGAAAAATCGAGATCTCGATCTTGCGTAGTTCTATGTTTCTACGAACGTGAATTGAGCCAAATAAATATTGCAGAAGAATATCAGAGAGCATAACGAGTGATATTAAATAAGAAAAATATCGTAACATACATAGGAATGTTATAATTGCGTTCTATGGTGTTTCCACGATTTCAATCAGAAACCGCAATACATCCACGCGAAACAACAACTTCCGTTAAGATGTTTTATTAAAAGCGCGCTGTAAAAACCGTTTCGTAGTACTTGTAACCGATAAGCCAGCCCGATAGTAGCAACAAGAACGACCGCGGATAAAAACCGCCGGGCTATTTGCAAAAGTACAACGCCGCTGAAACTGGCCGATTCGTCTCGCAACAAGAGAATAACTTATCGCAGTTGTAAAACCGCGACTCTCGTTTCCCTTATCGTGTCTGTGTGCATTTCGCGACGTGTGTCCAAGAGTTTAAACAGAACGCGCCGAGACACGGCTGACAGACTTAAAAAAGGGTGGGACGAACCATCGTTGGCAGCACCGTGTAAATTCGTCGGCGGGGCCGTCGGCGAAATCGCCGTTAATTTCTCTCTTTATTTTTATCCCTGATTAAAAATAGTGCCTGCGAGCAACGAGGTTGTGTACAACGTGCACGGCACAAAGAGACGAAGAGGGTGAGGAGAGAAGAAGAAAAATAAAAGGAACGATTCCGTCGGCTGGGGTAAACGCGAGGGGGGAAAGGTGTATTACAAGCTGAAGCATGCTTTTTCGAAAGCTCTTCCGTCTTTCTTTCCCTTCTCTCTCTGCCCTTTTGCCCGATTCTTCAGAGAACGGCGCGTTTGAAAAGTCCTTTTGAAAATCTTAGTCTCCCCCCCACCCCCACCCCCACCCCCTACCCCCAACTCTGTTGAGACTTCCTTGGTCTTAGCGGATATCCGGGATGCAACGGAGCGAGAATTGGACGCAACAACAAATGATATTAAAGCGCGCGTGTTCCAATAAATTTGATTAAAGGCGCGTGGAAAACCGATGACAAATATACCGTGGAAAATTTCAACAATTTCTCTCGCTCGGCCGTGAAAAATGATTCTACGACGTACGAGTTTGTTCTTTGTATCGCACGATCGTTCTGCGCGTTGCTCTCAGAGAATTTCCGTGCTGTCGAATGTAAGAACGACACTGGAGCCAAAAAGGGGACGAAGGAGAGCGAAGCTAAACATAATTATGTGACAATTAGTTCAGTTAGGAACAAGTAAACTTGGTAGTCGATTGCTTCGACAGCTGAAGTAGAATGAGTGCGCTTGAGTTTGATATTTATCAGCATTTTCGCGGCGATTATAGTTTTGGTATATTGTGTATATATATATATATATATATATATATATATATATATATATATATATATATATATATATCGTTATTATGTAGTTTGGTATATAATAATAAAATGAAAATGAGCAGTGGCACTCGGACGGAGAACGAAACAGGTTAAGACTATCGGCAAATGTAATTTCAAATTCCATTCTCGCTCCCAACGTACGAAATATTGTTTATTCTTTAAAAGTTATGTAAATTAAACTTTAACGATACGTTGTATTGTCATGTGACGTTGAAGCACGTTGAATAGTAATAAACTGCTTCGAAATGATACAATTGAAGAAAATAACGAGCGAGTGTGTTTCAGCAACGTTATAATTTAGCGATATCTCGTACAAAGTATCGAACTCAGGAGATACGAAATTCACAAGTTGCCCTTTATTAAAATCGGTGAGATCGAAATAATTAAATTTAATTTAATCGAACATAACGAACTAATGACTGAGAGAATTAAAATGCCGCAAATGATAACGACAACAAATTCAGTTTAGCTGAGTACCGTTCCTCAGAAATGTATTAAGTTCGCGAGCATAATTGCTGAAATGCTATATATCATAACTCGCGAGGCTGTAAGTAGATTTTGTAAAACATCAAGTTTCTCGGGGAATGAATTACTTTCGCGCAACCTACGTAATAAAAATTCTTCTGTGAAAAAAAATGTATGTATGTATATATATATATATATATATATTCTGAAAAATCTGAAGTTATTTAATTTTCTATTCTTTGTTCTATATTATATTTAATTCTTTATGTGTTTATACTCGACGCTGAAAGAAAAAATTCCTTCGTAGCACAATTCTACATATTCTAAAATAAAGAAACTTGATAAATAATTACAAAATCACACAAAAGTTGCTGTTGCTTTCTTACTTCTCCGCTTCGTTTTCTTTGAACGATGATTTATTAAAATAATGTACGATAATATACGATAAATATTCGTAAATAAATGTACCAAAAATAATTAGAAATAATTAATGACAGAAATTGTGTTATGGAAAGTGAGGATAAAAAATAAGAAATTTTTTTATAAGACAATACTTAAGGTACAGACAATCAAAAAATATTACGTAATTAATTTTGGAATTAATTTAAAATTTTGAAATATTAACATACTGCATAAGTTTATTATTCACGTGCATGTATAAGTAAGCTTTTATAATTAATTTTTCAGTTATGTAGATTCATGCTACGAAGGAATTTTCAATTCCAAGAAAATGTTAAAATTTTTATATATTTTTAATATTCTCATTTCGTAATCGAGCTCTACCAATAATTTTCCTCACTTTTTAAAGTTCCTAAGCTGGTTCCCCGTTAGCCTTTTCATTGGAAATACGTATGTATGAAGATTAATGATGCTTCTCACATTAAACGTTCATAAAGTAGACACCATTCCCAAAGACTTCCAAGATATTAATTTTAACTATTTAGAATTAGAAAGTAACGCTGTTTGATTGCAGTTATAAATAACTGCTCGTTAAACGTGAACGTTAAATGGGGGGGGAGGGGAAAAAAATTTAGAGAAATACGTTATTACGCCGCTATGAAAAATCGTTGCTTCCGAGGGAGGATGAAGAGAAAGAAAAACGCGAAAGCGTGCAATGTACGATAGCTTCCAGGAGTAAACTATTACAGATAGATACAGTATTAACCGTGTTTTACGAGTTATTATATGATATTAGCAGTGCACCGTGATAAAGTAAAAAGTTGGGACGAACTTCACTCTACTCTAACCTCGTAAAAGATCCTATAAAAGCCCCAACTTCTGCTGTCTTGTATTTTCCTCAGACAATAACCTCGATACAATATCTTTCTCTTTATATAATAAAAGTGAAATCAGCATCATTTTCATCGGAACTTCAACTTGATTGAACGTCGAAACTTGAACGTGCACGCTGCGTCGTTTAATTCTGCCACGTGAAATTATTCGAAATTATTCATATGTGAAAAAATGTTTCACGTGCGAGCATTTATATTTAATTCTGTATTTCGAAATGGTATTGAACGACGAGTAAAAACTATCGAAAATCATCAGTAATTCCCGAGATATTGTTTGAAAGTTTGCGAAATTGTACGTTACGTTTGTAAAGCTGAAAACGATCCTCCCATTAGCTATAACATTGCACGACTCCCTTAATACCGTACAACTTTTGCTCGAAACACATTTTGTTGCACAAATAGTTTACGAGTAATTTAAAGTAGGAAAATTAGGTGACTCGTTCTACATAACGAACGAACAATGAGATATCATCCACACGTTGCGTTATCAAACGGGGAGCAATTACAATTTCCTCGCGGTAATTAGCAGCAACAGTCATTAGCAGAAGTTTCTTAGTGACTTGCTATATGAATTAATTTCCTAAATTTATAAATTTCAGTGTGATAATTTTTAATCGTCGAAACTTAAACGACTGAAGAGAAGAAGAAACAACAACACTCGATTCCACGGGCGTAATTGATTTTAATTTCTCTTTAATTTCTTATCTGCAAAATACGCACATGTTGCATCAAACCGTTCTTCCAACTATCTGATCCCGGTTAGAAAGAATGAAACATCTTGTATTATTGCCACGTAGAATTGACGAGACTCTGATTATAGTTCTCGTATCGTTCCCGCTTATTGCTATCATTGCGTAATCGTATTATGCGTTCTGTTTGTTGCGCCAATATTTACCACGGAACAATAAATTATCTGCAAATTCTACGTTTCTAACGTTATTTACCAGTTCAGTTTGCTCTGAAAAAGTATCCGATCTTGCAGTAACGCAACTAAAACGCCATTCTTTCCTCCCGTATTCCGCTTCGGGCGTGTACGTGTGGATGCACGGGCACGTGGTTATTAAATAAACAAACGAAGCAAAACCAAAATCAGACCATCGTCCACCTTTGTTGTGCGCTTGCTCATTAAGTATCCACGTATCGTCGTGTAACGTTCTAGGTTCAATCAATTTTGTTTCGGGGACAACGACCGCCATAGATTAATGCACGCTGATTAACGAAAGTGAATAAGAAATTTAGTTTATAAAAAATAGAAAAATTAATAGGTACTTGATTTCGATCAAAAATTACTAAATCGCAAGATTTTGTGGAAATTCAATTTCGATGGAAAATGGAACGGAAAAGTAATAAAATAACAGTATAGATAAAAATACTAAAAAGAATAATTAAAAATAATATAAATATAGATCTATATAATTGATGTGATGGACTGACGTTGAAAAGTTATGAGATTTGATCTCGCAACACGAGACGAAGGTTTTTAAAACTATTTCCTGTTGTTTCCTAAATATTTTATTATATAGACATAAAATTTAAGAAATGCGAATGAGTACTTACTTTTATAACACATACTACATATAATATATACGAATATACTGCTATGATATATACTACATTTTTATATAATATAATACTAAAATGAACAAAAGTTAGAATTGAACATTATTTAGATTTATATAGCTGATTTGTTTCCATCATGTTACGTTCATTATCATCATTATTCTCATCTATAAGGATTTTAATGGATATCGATTTAATTACTACTCATTATAACAAAATGGAAACGAGCCGCAATACATCACTCGTATGATTAATGTTAAATGAGCAATATTTTAATGGTTACTGCTCATACATCTGACATTGTATTTTTGCTGGTAAGTAGAAAATTATCAGAATATTCAATTATACAAAGGCAAAAATTAGTATCTAAATAATTATTGCGACCGATCATAATGCCATTAATATTTATCTTGTCTAATTGAATTTAATATAAATTAAACAACACTGTACACATCTCTAATTTAGCTGTGTATCCTCTAAATAAATAATACATATATATCTTTTTTTCTTTATTGATTTTCACATTAGCGTCGCTTCAATGTTCGAGCACCACAGTATTTATCAACTTGCTTTTTCATTATTGAGATACTGGATTAAGATAAGTAACTTTTATGTACTTTACATTTAATGGACATATCGAGCGAAAACTAAAAACCTCTTTGATAAGATTAATACTGGCAACTCGATACACAGTGTAACACGAGGAATATAAAACCTCGAAGCAATTCAACAAATATTTTACATAAATATATTTTAACAATACGATTGGTCTCAGTGATCACTGTGCTGATAAAATGTATTGCATATTCGTTTAACTTTTTGTCATTGCCGTTGTTCGCTGATGTTTTTAATAAAAAAAAAAAAAAGAAAGAAAATTAATTCGATGATAACACACGCTATCAAATTTCCATAAAAATATCTCGCTCGTGGTTGATGCAATTAATCCCATGTTTCAGCAACCAACGAAATGTAGAGCTTTCGTCAAAATAAATAATCATTTGAAAAATACACGTCATTCGATCAGATACTGACAAATGAATAAAGCGTGCTTGTAACATTATTTGCGAGTTCCAATCGAAATGAACAACTGTATATACTTTGCATTTTACTGCGAATTTTAATTAATGATATAAAAATATTTACCAACGCCACACAATACGTGAATTCATATAGGATAAAATTGATGAAACACTAATTCGAACTGCAAGTGTAGGTTCATATAAACATAAAGTTACTATTTCTTTCTATCTCATTTGCTCATAATTATGTTAAATCGTACACTGATGAATTTCAAATAATTCTTCGTATAATCATTTTTATAAAAGAAAATGGATTTGTGCATATATGAAATATTTTGTGGAATACATGATGTTATAAAAAAAATATACCATTCGCGTAAACATTTTGCAAAATTGATAAAGAAAATTAAAAAAAAGCAGTGCGTCTCGCTTTCAATTTTTTTTTTTTCTCGCTCGGAACAATCACGTGAACGATCATGTAATAACAGCTTTCACGTGCACGACGCGACTAAAAAGACTCTATCGGAAACAATAGCACAGACAGACGAGCGGTGGCTCGCCGCAAAGCTCAATTTCACTGGGCGATTTACTTTCGTACACGCGGCAAACTGTGGTGGTCGAGCATTAAAGTGACCGGAATCTGGCGGTTTGAGACAAAGGGCTACTTATCGAACGACCTTGGTGTTCCAAGCCGGTTAAAGAGAAAAAGGACAATCTGAAGCGCTTACCTTGATGGTGAACTGCCTGCAGAGCGGCTTGTACGCGTTCGTTCCACAAACAAGAAATCGATCAGGCCCTTGTCTGCCGAATACTCGTACATAATTTTGACACTGGTCCTCGCTACGTCCTTTCAGATAACAAAGTTCGCGATGCGCCCCGCTGCTGGTCCACTGCAACCTCTGTAACAAACAAGATCGAACAAGAGTTTATCTTGGAGTCTAATTCCCAGAACGTAGCACTTCGCGTCGCGTTACGAACGTCAACACGTACACAATTGCGAAACGAAATTCGTTCCTGCTGGGACGAATCAAGGCACACGTACCGATTGTTGATTCTATTTACGCGCTTATGAAAAACTGTTAGGGCGCAGAAGTACACGTATTTCTAAGAATGTACACAATGACGTATCACTTCCCAAAACACTAATAAACAGAAACAGACTTGTTGACTGGAGTGGTATTGGTAATGGACTGTCTTTTGCTCACATTTACGATAGAATTACAAGATTATTGTTAACAATAACGCGTCACCGGCGAGTGTTTGTCTATTTGAATAAGAATCAAAGAGATCGAAAGCTACACTGACGTTAATTATTAGTAATTAATGTTTAAATTACGACGCGTATTGTAAGCGTCTAACACGCTGGCGCCATATTGGAAAACTGTTACGCGCCAAAGTTAGATTCAAATAACGAACTATTATATCGTGCCTCGTATAACTAACTTGTAAGCAATTAATAAATTAATAAGTATTTTTCTATTTAAGTTTTTTAATTATTTATTGAATTATAAATCACGAGCTATATTATTTTCGTTACGTTATATAGTGTTAATTACTGTTCAAATTGCGACTCGCGTATTGCCTCGGGCGCCATAATGGAAAACTATTTACGCGCCAAAGTTTGATTCAAGTAAAAAATTTGTACTGTTGTATCATAACTAAATAAGTTAACAATAATTAATAAATCATTAGATATTTTTCATTTATATTTTACTGTTTCACTTGTTAAACTGAATTAAATTATAAATCACGAGTTGAATTATTTTCGTTTAATTATTGAACATTATATTATCTAAAATTAAAAGATACTATTTCCGTTCTACGTTTGTTGCACATTCATCGAACAAGTTATTGTATTAAATCTATAGTAAAAAATAGATACATTATGTATTATAAAATATGTAAATATGTTAATACGTATTATGTAATATGATATATATATTATAAAAAATAGATTATATAATTTTAAGTAAAAAATTAGAATTTACTTATTTGACAAAAAAGGCAGTCAACATTACTTCAAAGCTAATAGCAAAATACATCAAAGGTTTCGAGTAAAATAAAATGTGCATTGTACATGTTGTTCGCGAAATTTTCGTTACAAGCGAAAGGAACGTGCAAAAAGTTATCTCAAGGGAAGCAAAGGAACATATTAAATCCATCCGTATGAATTCTATTTCTATTTCGCGTGTTTCGAAAAATATACTTTGCAAGAGAGAATGAGATTCGCTTGGCGAGATGTATAAAATAACTTCAAACTTTTTCCTGCGCAACCTTCGATATTTCAAAGCTTATACGAACAATTTAATTATAAAAATTCGCTGAGTCGACCATAGCTCAGTGAATCGTACAGTAGAATCTTTGTTTGTAACGTTCCCTCATGATCCATTCTTTTAGTAAATATTACACGACATTTGCTTTTTTCTCAAACGCGAAATAATAATACAACCATTATTGATTTATGCTAATTACTCTGCAGATTTTTATGCAGATCCATATTTCCGTAGAGAATGTAATTAAAAAAGCAGAATCTCATTTCATATAGTAAACGTCACAGAAAGAACTGTACTTTGCATAATTCTACGTACAATATTTTTTCATATTCTGCCCGATCTTGCACTTTGAAATTTAGAATAAATGGATAAGTGGAATTTAACGAGAAAGAAATAAGTCCTTAACGAAAAATCAGAAAGTATGCTTTGCTGGAAAGTGAACGGGCAACTCTGCGAGCATAATTACTAAACAAGCGCGTGTACAGATATATATATATATATATATATATATATATATATATATATATATATATATATATATTTGCCTTATGCGTGTAGAAAAATCAAACGTCGTTCACCCTGACTGGAAATTCTGAATTTCCTTCCACGAACCGACAATCGCTCAAGGCGAACGCGCTAAGATCCAGTATATGAAACAACGAAAATCAAGGTGGAACGAAGGCTGGAAATCGCGAAGAGGTAGAGGGTGGCGGGCAGGAGCTGCATATCGTCGGAGAAGAAATCCTTGAACAGGCGATCCAGCAGCTCTAGATCACGCCTATCCACCGTAAGTATCCGCACGCGTTTCATACTATCCTTTCTTTTTTTTTTTCGACTTCTCACGGTCGACCTAGAAATTTTCTTTCCTTTGATAATTTCGGATCTACACGGCTGCCGCGGATACTTGCACGCTACACGAAGAAGGTAAATCTTATCAGCGTGACTGCTCGGTGGATGCACTTTTCCACGAGTAGACCAATGCCATTACCCGATCTCGTTACGGTGCATTATCTAACGTCGTATTTTGTTCTGACAACCTACATGTCGTCGTGGGTGGTCCCGAGTATATATGTACGTAGCTTCCATCGCTACTGCATTCTTTCCTGCCTTACACATTTCCCTTTATCATTTTAATATCCTTGTATTACTTACTTGGGACGGTCTCTTAGCTACGCTCCTCGACGATGCGATACACCAGCGAGATCCCGATAGATTACTCGAAAATTTATTCTGATGCCTCTCCTACTCGTGACCCGGAAATTTTGTCTAGCGTAAAATTTCATTTTGTCCGGTGGTTTCGCGTGGCTCGAGCGTATCGTCAACGATGGAAAGTAAAGGATCAATTTTATCACTATGTGACTTCCTCTTTCCTACATAACTTCTCCTTTGCTTTTCCTTCTACTTTAGTAGCGAAATAGTAGCTCGATACCATCGCTCAATCTTCGAGATTCTTTTCTTTTTTTTTTACGTGTTCTTTTACTACAGGTAGCTGCAAATATCTGTTTTAAATATCTAAGTGAATGGAGATTTTTAAATATATCGAGACAGTATCCGATCCGATATCACAGCGTACATTACAACGCCGATTTTGACAACTTTTAGTAATCACAATCTTTCCAGATATTATTGGACAGTTTTCAAATAATAACGTTTCCAAAACAATATCGATAAACTCGATAAAGATGCCACAACGAGGATTCCAGCAATTTTATATTTCAACAACTGCAAAGAACTCCACTGAACAACTTCTAAACAATGATTTGAAAAAATTGTACAGGGAGTGTAGGAAAAGTATAAAATAAAACTAAATTTTAAAACGACGTCACAAGGATAACTCTTACAATTTTATCTCAACAGCTACCAAAAACTTCGCGCATGAATCACACACAGAACGTTCGTCTTATCGAAACAGTTTCCAGAGAATTTGAAAAATTACACCCCTGGGAGAGAAAATAAAACTTTTTTTTTTCTCATTTCTTCGATCGTGATTGAGATCGTGCTGAAAACGCGCACCGACAGAACAGACGAGACATCGAATTCGCATGATGGTCGCACGATCCGGTGATGGAATTAAACGACGAGAAAAGACGGTTTATGATGTCACGCCGTCACCACGAGGACACTTCTCTCCACTTTTACCCACCGCGTTTCAATCAACGATCAAAGCGATCGCATCGAGACTAGAGAGATACCCGCCGACAAGCCAATAAGCACGGGGTGTCGCAATAAGAAAGACGAAACTCGAGCTGGCTCGGCCAACAGTTGCTCGAAATCATCTAATCCACCTACCGAACCGTGGCGACTCGATAATTCGATCAACTTTTAATCATCCGTTCAGGCATCGGCCACGTCGGGCATTCGCGATGCAATTTCCCGTTTGACTTACCATGAAAAGTGAATCCTGAAGGGAAAGACGGCGGAAAGGGTCGAGATGGCTCGGAGGGATCTATTCGAGAAACGACAGAAAGAACCGGCACACCCTTACGCTCAATGGTGGTCAAAGAAAACCAATTATTTGCCGAAGAAACCGGCGGCCGCTTCTTGCCTGGCGTCGAACTCAAAACTGCCCAATCCTGCCGATGGAATTGTCCAATTAAATTCGATTTAATCGTTATTCAGGGGATGCCGATGCCTAATTAATACCCGAGGGTTGGGCCCTTGCTTGGGATTTCTTGCCCGCGCTTTCTGCGAGCGAACCAATTAAGCCGCCGAACGCAAATTTCGGTCGAGTGTGATTTAGGAACAGACCTTGCACGTTCTCTGTACACCCTCCCCACCGTCGCCGCCGCCGCTTCCTTTTCCCGCTTCCGCCGTGCCGCCACCTTGTTCTCCGCGCTTGGTTTTTGTGCTAATTAGAATACGTCTGGAGATCCGAGTTCCACGAGGTTCCACGCCGGCCGGTTTAACCGGCAGACAGGGCTACGAGTTACAAGCGGAACCGAAAACTTTCGACCGCAAAATCGCGCTGCATATTCATCGGGTAATACGATTTCACACAGTTTCGAGGCACCGCCGAGGCAGCGGGGTGGCTCCGGGAGCGCGGCGCTTTCACGCGCTCTAACCTCGCGGATAAATTCAGCCCGGGACAAACCTCCGCTTCAATCCGCCGCGCGCCTCTATTCACCGGCCAAACTTTTTTTCTGGGGCGCTGCATACATTCCGCCGGATTCCGACTTCGCTTTGACGAGGATGGCCCGCACCGGTTGCCGGCGCGCGCGGATCATACTGCTTCTCCGCCGCATTTGAAAGGGTAACGATCCAACGGCTATCGAAAAAGTTAGCCGCCCTGTTTGGACTTCTTGCCGCGGATAGGAGGGAGAACGATCGACGACGACTGTGTGTCTGCCCGATGTCTCTCTGTGCTTGGTCCGCTGGCCTTTCCGATTCGCTCGGTCTCTCGTCCGTTGGTTTCGGGCGGTGATCAAACGGCCAAAGGAAACTTTCTTAACCCCGTGCCGCGGCAACGAATTCCGATACACCTCGCCTCGTCGTTTCCTGCTTCTGCTTTTCCGGCTTTTTACGCAAGCTGCAGTTTTGCAATGCGCCGAGACGATGATTATACTTATATGTCGCGGAGAAGCTCCCGCGACGACCGTACCGTGTTCAGTTTTAAAATTGGGAAACGTTTCATACGTGTAATTTATTAATACCTCGAAACGTGAATCTACGATGCATCTTTTGTCAAATTTAAATCAACAGTCTCTGGCAGTGTTTAGATTGTAAATATTTCGTCGAAAGACAATGTACGCACATTTCAGGTATATTAAAATTTACAGAAGGAACGTAAACGTGAAACACTGAATATTAAAAAGTATATCGCGAGAGTGTACACATACACGTTGTACAGTAGTACGCGAACAGAAGTACGAAATAATCCTAAATTACGAGCTATGTATTTAAATATCTAAAGACTTTTTACATTTGAAAAGACCCAACAGAACGTATGAGTTAATTACACGGGGATTTATGTTATATTCTCATTCATTCTGTCGAATATACAGAATTTTTGAAGAACTTTTTACGAGTCACTCATTAGCGTACAATAATTAGTATATGCGTGTTACACGGCTGAATTCTAATGGATTTTTCTGCGAAAAGAGTTCGTTATTCTTTGTACAATAGTAATTTTAATTTCCCAGGTTGATATCTGTGAGATTGCCATTTTATCGGAACTATGTATTGATATTTCAGCAAGTACCTAAAATGTAATTCATCGATCAGAAATTCGTATGCATTTATACTTTGACAATATTATTCGCACATTCAGCGAAAAAAGAACTTAAATTTTAAAATATCGAACTAATTTAATTTAATTTTCATTTTAAATTATTATCACGAGTTCATTAATGTAATTCATCAATCAGGAATATAACTCGCTATATTTCAACAATATCATTCGCAAATTCGACGGGGAATTTAAATTTTAATTAAAATATTTCGAATTAATTTATCAATTTTAATGTTGAGTTATTACTATGAGTTTTCGATCAAGTACGTACCAATGGGACGAAAACTATACTGAGCAGCGTGTCTCTTCGTTAACAAAATAATATCTAATTTCTAATTTCAAGCTCTGTTCTTGCGGCTGTTGCGAAGAGAACATTCGTTTCTCCTCTCAGTCTGTAATCACTTTCGCCACGCGTACAGTCTCTCCGAAACGAATCTACTTCGAAAGAAAGACACGAAAGCGACGTTGTAATCCGAAAGTGGAGCGATCGAAAACAAGTCGTTGAAGAAACTATTACTTAACAGGACCAAGCGGATCCAAGATTCCCATCGGTACAAAAAGCCATTCGCTCGCGCTGTTAATTCACGGTTTGCCACGGTTTAATTGCGATCTCGCGTGATTAACGGACCTTCACGATCGAGTATTCACGAAACATTCCCCCGTCCATCCATCCATCCATCCATCCATCCATCCGTCCGTCTCCATGCGTTGAAATGAAATTTTAATTGCCACGGTTCACGTGGCCGATCCTTAATAGACGCGACGATGCGTTTTCGTTTCCCATAAGCATTTTCCACGGGGGCGTAGCGTAAAACAGACGACGCCGCTACGCCGGATGCTACGTGGTTTAATTTCCCCGTCAGAGATGAAACCAGAGGATCGCGCGGAGCAGCTCTTTTCAACCTCTCCGCGCCACTGTGGTAGCCGGCTGCTTTAACCCGCGGATTAACCCATAACCGGTTAACGTGTACACCGAAAGGGGTCACGTCGTCTCTCTCCCTCTCTCTCTCTCTCTCTCTTGTGTCGCACCGGCCACGAATTACCAGTTAATCAAGCGATCCGCGCTGGCGAAGGAGCATTTCTTTTTTTTCACGGTGTATCACGTACGTCGTTCCATTTTCGTTTAACCCGGGACGGTGGCGATGGAAACGCGCCATTATAATTAGAAACCGGAGCGCCACACGTTCCCTGAAATCTCAATTTTTCCACCTCGTCGTCGTTATTAGGCTTCGATTAATTTCGAGGACGATGCGTTCGCATGTACGGTGACGTTGTTTCACGTTTCACGAAAGAAGAATGACGACGCGATTGGTAATATTATTAATTCGAAATAATTAGATAATTCGAATTAAATATATGTTTCTGTATCTTTTACTTACTGGATCGGTTTTATATTTGCAGACGACGGTGGCCAGGTCAGATTTCATCGAGCAGGTTATCGAATTATACGACTAAATCCCTACCATTTATATTTATATTAGAGAACACCAACTTTTACATTGGATCTTTCTTTCATTGAATATTTTAGCTCCGTGTGTTACTGTAGTATTACTGAGGAGAAATGTATTCCTTGTTAAATGACTGCGTCATTCTCTGTTCTTCCCTTTGTTTTAACGTTCTAATATACAAGAAAGGAACATACTTAAAAATATTATTACATTCATCTCACGATAAACGCATAATTTTTTCATTCTCAAATTTTTCTACTCTTGTTAAATCGACGTAGATGTCTATTCTAATAACATGATAATCCATTGAAAAGATACGTTTTTATTAGTTTTACGTCGTATAATTGAATAATTATTTCTCTTCTACAAATTAACCCATCGCTATCGTCCTAGGATTAACATATTTATTATATTTAACTGTTATATTTATCTTACAATTACATGATGTTTTCATTCTCAAAAAATTCTCCACTTTTACATTAGATTCTCCTTTTATTAAATTGACGTGGACGCCTAATAACGTACAAACTCATCGAAAAGATATATTATTTTTCTTCCACCATCGTGCTGTGATTAAACAACTCGCAATTACGATCGCGAGTGGGCATCTCCGATATTTTCAATTAAAGTGACAGATTTCACTTTCCCTGTTCCGCCATCTGCTACTTGGCTCGAAACGATATTCGCGGCTCGAACTCGCAACGTTACGCCCGAAACTATTACGTATTCGCAATGCAAAACATCTCGCGCTACAATGAACAAAGATGCCACGACTTCGCTCACCCCGGTTTCTTTGTTTCACCCTCGATTCACCGCATTTGGCTTCCGT
Organism: Tetragonisca angustula; assembly: GCA_036937485.2. Lineage (NCBI taxonomy): Eukaryota > Metazoa > Arthropoda > Insecta > Hymenoptera > Apidae > Tetragonisca > Tetragonisca angustula. The sequence goes on from JAWNGG020000265.1 coordinate 114,487, forward strand.
GTCACGAGGTTGAGGGAGAGCGATCTGCATTTTTCAATTTCCCGCCGGATCGATATCCCTACCTGCCCCTCGAATAAATTCACCGGAAGACGTGAAATACACGCGCGCGCGCGTTTCGATACTGCCTTCTAGTCGCGGACGCGAACGCGACCGGAAACGAACATTTAAATCATCAACGAGAACACGTAACTTTAAAAACGCGCCGGGTCTCGCGTGTACCCGCAAAGATAAAGCAATTAATTAAAAAGGTTTATGCAGCCTGGCCGGTTGCATTCTGAGAGCAAAATGGAAACGAAAACATACAAAGTGATACGTTCAAAACATCATACTGATTCGTTGCTGGCGAACGCGCTGTACCCTCTCTGCATTCGATAAATTTCGTTGCTACATTTAAAAGATAACGCGGCATGCTTAATTCATTTGTAGGGTGGCCACTCTTTGACCCGCGTAAAAAAATCGATTTCATTTACAACGTTCGTACATTCTTTTCTTTTTTTTCTTTTTTTTAGTTCCCTTTTTTTTTTGCGAATTTTGGAGAGTTCGAGGATGAAATATTCCTTCGGCCGGTTCCGACCGTTCCAATGAAATATCCACGAAACGTGTTTTACTCTCCTCGTGGACGTCCGCGTATTATTCCTGACGAACCACGGAACAGGGAATTCTTCTCTCGTTTTTTTTTTTCTTTTCCACTTTTTCCCTTCTCTGCTTTCTCGTCTACCCACCTTCCGGTTACAGACGGACTTCGTTGTCAAGCCGAACAGAAAGTTTCCACGGAGTTCAAATGGTATTAATATTCATGCCCCGGCCATTATTAGTCTCGCGGGAGATTTCAGTTCAATTTATTCTCATGCGCGTTTTAAAATCTGATTGAACCGGCCGGGGAGCGATTCGTCTGGCAAAGCCCTCGCAGATTACTCAATGGAGATCCGTATTTTTAATGGAGGAGAAACGAGTCGCAGAAAGTAGCGCTATTTATCAAGAAGCTCTCCTACCTACCGTACGATTTCAGGCCCTTTGATCTTCTCCACGTTGTTCTTTTAGTCCATGTTTGCCAGTAATACCCTGCTACGAGCGCGCATATTTATACCGCGTTTGAATTCGTCGCGACACGGACGAAAGGAAGAGAGTCGAACGAAATTATCGAATCGATCGGGATGACGCTGTTCAAATTTTTATGTCGGGCCTCGTTCGTCTCTCATTTTTCCAACTTAATTTAACTTTTGGGACTCAATAATGACACGATTGTTGAAAAGTTAATATCTGCAATGAGAAGAGCGATTAAATCCTCAGATTCTTCTATTAGCGATAATTAGTTTAAATCTCTATTTTAATTGTAAGAATCAATCATATTTTATCACTCACGCAGAAATGTTCAACTCGACGTGGTGATTTTACAACCTACTCTGATTTCGTCTGACGCTACGAACATTTATTTCGAATTTTCACTTGGGCGTCTTCGAGAAAAAGTAATAAATAATTCCAGCAGGTATAACAATCAGAGAGTCATGTACAGATGTTATTTGCAACTCTGCAGGCATATTTTGTTCTCAAAAATGTCAAGGATATATGTTACACGTTACGAAAATAAATGTTGTAGTACTTCACTGTTGTGACTAATATTTATGTCGCAAGATAGTATAACATTTTATGAGAAAAATCAGCGTCAAATTGACGTAAGAGACGAATGAGAGCTACATGTATAAATCTAATAAAATTATCGAATTTCGTTAGCATACTATTATCATACATCAATCATCCAATCATGTTAGCATATTACATGTTAATGTGACTGAAGTTTTATATACATATATCTAACAACAATGTTGTACATCTTTATGATCATTTTTGATCATTTACGTCATTCACACCAAGTATAGTTATATAATGACATTTATTAATTAATTTAATTACAGTACCTGAAGTGATACAGTAACTGACGAAACGTTTCAATACTCCAATCCCCAATTGCAGCAATTAAATAATTAAACTCTGCATTTTCATTTAACGATGATCCTTGATCATAAAGGCGTACTATACACCGACGCTTGCTATGCACAAATCAACGTTTCAACCATCTCTTCAGAATGTTCGCCAACAACAAAGATAAAATTCATTGCTTGGAAACCATACGAAGGTTAATAAGAAGTTTCAGTAGCGTCGAGCGATTCTACAGTTACAATTACAATTTCACCAGACTTCGACAAACATAGAATCCATTGTTGCATCTTTCAAGAGAAATATCAAAAACCTGCTCATACCACGAAGATGGATTCGGTTCGCAAACCGAAGATCGCCCGGTTTGTTAATTGAAACTGTACCGGCCCAAGTTTAAAATCAGTCGTCAATCCAGACGCGTGGGTTGATAAACACGCGAGTTGTCAGAGTGTATTCCATTAATTTGCAAATGCTTGTGCACCGTCGTCCGGCCGACGCGTCCGGATTTCCGAGCAGATCCGCAACAGAATTGGCGCGTAACCACGCAAAACTGACGGTCGTGCAACGAATCGATAATTAATCAGCCGGCATCTGGCCAATTATACCACCGAATCGAGGAGCCAGCGTATCCGTGAGCGCGACATTGATTCACCAAGAAGCGTTGTTATACGCCTCGGGGCTTCCTTGCCAGCCGCAGTGCAATCACCAGGAATGAGCTTAAGTCCATACGAATCCGGATCACAAGTTCGACGTCCAAGTTCAATTTCGTCGATTTCGTTTACGCTATATGCTCGAATGTACAAAATGCTTCGATCGGTATATTTGCGATCTATACGTACACGTATACACGTGTGGGATGGGCAGTTCTGGGAAAGTGGTGTAGCATCAACAGTAGAGAAAGTTAGGGACTTGGGATTGTTTATGGCCAGCCCTGCAGATCTAGCGTTGAAGACACTAAGGGTATGGATGCGTTTGTGTGTGTGTGTGTGAATGACGAATTTTGTGCAGATGAGGAAGAAGGCAGTGAGTGTCGAGAAGTCAAAAAAGAGTAGAGTGAGCTGAGCGAGCCGTGAGAACATAGTGTAAAACGTCATTTATAATCATTGTTAAACGAATTTTCTTGATTTAACTTCAAATAGACAACCATTCTTTCATCTAATTCCTACACACATATCTATACGTACACGTTGTTAAGTTCAATCTGTACATTTTGTTACAATACATACACTTCATAGTACAGACGTACTGTATTACCAACAATTTGTACTACTTTAACCACAAAGTTTAAGTAAATAATGTTTGTAAACACTGTCTCGGACGGAGACAAACGCGATAGAAGAATAGACAACTAAATCGTCAAACTAATCACAAAGATGAACAAACGTTACAGTCGATTTTCTCGAAAATCCCAAGCCCCAGATAAAAAAATGTTATGCCAAATTTTTTCCTCATTTTCTGACGTAGAGTCACCCGATGCTCGGTTGTACTACGAATTCCGGCCAACCCTGCATATTTGATCATCCTGTCTCTATCCAGCGGTACTCGAGTCTACGTGTAAGTTTTTGCAAGTATTTGTGAAAACTGTCGCCGTTCGAGACATTTATAAAAAGAGTTCAAGAATCCAAGAGCCAGAGGCTCGAGGCTACTTGCGAGGTACTCGATCGCGTCTCCAATAATCACCATAAAACCATGGTCACAGCTGACGCTGTTCGTGTCACAACCCCCTCGCTCGCCGTAATAAAGATGTCGTTGATCCTCGTGCCGATTTTTCGTGCCCTGGCGAGGAAAAAACTGGGACATTTTTCAATTTCACCGCGACGACAGCTGGCCCTAGTCCTCGGTTGGCTTGCGACCCGCGATGGTCATCACCGTGCAACGACGTCGAAAACTTTCACCCCCGGCCGCGGAACTTCCGCCTAGCAGCAAACTTTCCTAATTCCAGTCGCCGGACTACCGCTCGAGGAAGAAAAAGGAAGAAAGAGATAGATGAATGAATAGATAGACAGATAGAGAGAAAAAGAGAGAACACTCGACAAACATATCTAAGAACAACGACAGAGAAACGTTCCATCGTTTTCAAACTATCGTACGAAAGATTAGAATATAGGGAAATATTAGAAATGTCCATGTGCTCACGCTTGTAAACTCTGTTAAAATATTTCACAGGCGGTGTATGTTTTTTTTTTTTTTTTTTAGTAAGTGATCAGGTCACTTCTATTATAAATCGCAATCACATCTTAATTTTGTTAAGTGTACCTATGTACACACGCGCGCGGAGAGACATATTGAAAGGCGTGTGTGTATGCGTGTGTGTGTGTGTGTGTACACCAGGCATTTCCTAGTGATGGAAACAGTGCACTCTGTATACATATGCAATCAGCTCTAGGCACATTCGTGCCGAATACACGATTTATACGCGATCGGCGATGTTTCACCTTTCGTCGTTTAATTTCGAGTGGAGAGAGTCGGGCTTTTTTTCTAGGGGTAGGAGGGAAGAAGAAGAGGATAATTAACCGTTCTTTCGATTTCTAGACGACGGCAGCGACAGCAAGGATTATCGAGATTATCGATTTAGTATCGAGAAACTGGTTCCATTTCAAGTCATTACTTGCGACTTACGGGATGCAATCTCGAACGTCAGAAATTCGATGATCGACGTTATCACGAGTTCGGCGCAGTTGGACTCGAGGGGTTCAAACGTTAGTCGACGAAGGAATTGATCTTTGCCGGATTACTTCTTTGATTTTGCGACTTTGTAAATTTTAGTATTCATCGCGAGCTGGGCATTTCTCGGCAAAATAAAATGATTTATTCTCGAAAGTAATTTCAGGTTTTTTCTCGTGTATCGTGTATCGAAATAAATGTAAATGCCAGAAAATTTCAATTAGTCAGTGGGGGCACGCGAAAAAATACTGTTGAAATGCACAGTCTCAGCATCAACAAGTTCCATTAATAAATATCTTCTACCACGATTTCCTAGTAAATTGAGTCAAGTATGAGTGAAAGAATTTTATTCTATACCTCTTCCAATTTCGAAGAACTCGTCATCTTACATCTGAGGTCTCAGTTAGCACAGAAATTATTATTACTATTATCAAATCATCGTTTTTCTCAAAACAAATTTGCAATGAACATTTGCTACTTATTAGATTTGGAATATCATTATTACTATTATTACTACTATTATACGAATATGATCACCTTTCGTTAAACTTGAAATACGCGAATATTATTATACACTGGTTGTTATAGGAAATATAATTGGCATCCAGCTCCAACAGCGCACAAATTATTATTACTATCATTACCTCTCACGTCAAATCATTATTCCTTTTTACAAAACGGACTTGCAGTAAATATTTCCTATTTATTAGATTTAGAAACACCGTGTGTGAATACCATCTTGTGTTAAACGTAAAATACGCGAATATCATTATAGAATTAATTTCATAATATTATAATTATTTGTTATAATAAATTAAATTCATTTAATTCTGGATTAATAACAATTATTTTAAATCGTTTAGAGGTTCATTAATAATTATTTCATTTCTGAGAATAATCTGGAAGATGAAATTTAATTATTTATAAAATGGATAAATTATTAATATCTATATTATTATTAATAATTATTCTACAAATTATTCGACAAATATTCTACATTACTCTACAAATATTAGACAATCGTCGCACGTTAGAAATAGCAACAATGATCTACGAACAGATTCAACAACGATCCCCCGTGTACATCTATAGGTATACACGCGTTTTCTGCAGCGCTAATTTCTTCTTTTTTTCTTTTTAGCGACGTGCGGTCTCTCCCTCCCTCTCTCTCTCTCTCTCTCGCTCGCTCGTTCGGCCGTGCACAGACTTACACGCGAGTTACGGTCCTCTCATAGGTAAATTGGCTATCTATCAGTGACACGCTCCGCCGTGCGCGGCGAATCGATCAAATCGGTTATAATGCATACGCGATCAGAACATCAGGGGCGCGTGCGCGGTGGTAAAATTGAAACGCGATTCACATCGACGCCCGCGTTCTCCTTCTCGCGAATTAATTCAATCGCGCCGCTCCCGGCCAGGTCCGCGAAAATCGTCAATCGGAACGAGAATCGGCCGATCGCGACACGGTGACACGCGATCGCAGGCCGTGTAATTCTTCTCTCGATCGACGATCTACTTGCGTTGCACACGATCAGAGGGCGGCTGGGGGAGGTAAAAGCGCTCTGTATCGAATATGGTTGGTTCAAGTATTAGGGATTTTCAATTATACGGTGTCCAGCCTGATGTCGGTCGTTTTGATTTACGTTATTATAACGAAAGACGAATGGTTTCGAGGTGTGCGTATTCTGATGTTGTTCATTTTTTTAGAGAGGGAGGAGGGGGGGGGAAGAGAGGAGACAGACGTGCGTGTGAGGGACTTGAAGTTTATTTTGATCATACAAATGGAATATCACTTTGGATACTTTGAAATGAATCGATCGATGTTATATCAACCCGAAATTTTAACTTTTTTTTTTAATAATTTTAAAGTATCGTACGAGAGAAACATTAGAATGGGTATCCATATGCTTGCGTCATAAGCTTTATCAAAATATTTCACAGACGGTGTAAGTATTTTTTTCTCTTTTTTTTTTTGTAAAGAATGTTAAGCTGCATCGATTAATGCATTAAAAAATGTATTTACAAAGTAAGAAAGTGACAGTACATCTTGAAACCATTTATCTTCCATCGTAACATTTATTGTTGCGGGTGGTGATAATGATATATCATAAATCACGATACTCTTATTACTAATCTAGTATCTACCTAGAACTGTCTAAGAAACAACGTAACGATTCAAGTTAAGTTACTTTTTAGAAACAAGCGAATTTTTTTACCAATCTCCATTGAGATTGATTCACGACTTTATTATTAATGACCTCTTCCTGTAGAATAGGAAATAAAGTCTGAATGGGAAATATCTTAAATTTTACTAATGTAATGTAAATAATTATAGCCCAACGACACTGTTTGGGAGGAGAGAACTATAGAAAGGTCTCACTGTTAGAACGATGAAATACAAAAGAGATTAATTTAAATATCGGATTGTTCCGGAGAATTCGAGCAGTGTTCTTGACAGTCGATATATTCCGTTGTGTATTTCGTGGAATTGTAAGAGGATTATTTATTGCAAACTTCTGCCAAATAACGAAACGTTGAACTTTGGTATGATAAATAGGGGCCCGGAGTCGGATAGTAAATTCACGAGCTTAGCGAAAAATATCCAGAACCAAAAGGACCAGCGTTACTCGATGAAATATCGATTCTATGAGGTTACACGTCGCCTTCAACCCTTAAGCACTACAGACACAGAGTGGTTTTGCAGATCTAATTTCTCAATTTTTATTCCCACCCTGCTTACTTTTTCCTCACCCATATTTTCTACTTTATTATTCAATATTTTTCAATGTGTTGCCATTGTTCAATTACGCTTGGAATTTTCTTATTATTAGTATATGAAGTTTTGTATGAAATATTAGAAATTGTATAATGTTATATATTATATTATATTATGTTATATAATATTAGCAAATAAGTAAATATTTGATACGGCGATGATTTGCACTAGCCTACCTCACACATTTCAGGTTCAAGAAATCTAATATAGAGAATTTGGTATAAAATTAAAATCGCAACAGGAAATTTCAAAAACATCTGACTAAAATACGCTCATCTGGCGTCGTTGAAAATTAGAGCGCAACCACCTCAGTCGATGCTGAAAGAATTAAACTTTCTCAGTGGTACTGTAGTACTACAAGGGTGAAATTTTTCTCAAATGCTCTTCGAAAGTTAGAATGTCCAAACAGAATATTCCAGCGCGCGACAGACCTCGCAAGCCTCGCGAGAAGCCGCGAGGAAGCGGAAACTCTCACGCGAAACGCGGCTCTCAATTACCAAGCGGACAGCTTTAATATTCGGGCTTAGGTTTGTTCGTGGCCTGTGTCGCGGCAGAGAAACTGAATTGCAAATGACTCGCCGGACATCGGGACCGTTTGCAGCTGCAAACAGACGTAACTGTCGAACCGTGCAACCTGGCTCGATCAACCCTCTCTCGGACCGTTTCAACTCCAAGTCTCGCGCGCCAGGGTTATGGTTCTCCGAGGTGAACACCTCGCGCCTCGGACCTGGCACAAACCTGACGCAGGGAACGACACTTCCGATGTTTCAGCCGGTGCCACTTTGAAGCGACGCGGTCCAAGTGTTCCTCCAGGCTCGTTGTGCAACCCTTGACCAGACACACCGAAGAAGAGAGACGAAGACGGTGTGACGAGACTCGCAGTGAGTAGAATCCAACACCAAGAGTATATCGAATTGCTTTAAATTTGCGTGTACAGTGGCTCACGAAAGTATACGTCACGTGTTAAAATTTCGTTGACTGCGGATTTCAGTGCACAAAAGTTTTATAAAGTAAAAATATAAAAAAGTATAGAAAATATTATGTAATTAGATATTATGATACTGATATTAAATATCAATATAAAAGTATAAAAAAGTACAAGCAAAGTATTCAATATCGATATTTCAGGTTGTATTTTTTCAATTATCTTCGTGGAAATATTAAATTGCATCTTGTAACTGTCGTGATCGTATTAATGGAATTTCGAATGATTCTGAAAATATACCCAAAAACATCAAGTATACATCTCGATACTATGAAATTTTTAAATAGTCAAGTAATTGGAATTGGAATTTAAGCAACTTTTTCAATCAATTTATGTTATTAAATTCTATTCTTTACTCTCTTTAAGGATTTACACAATATTACATCCCTTGTAATTTTATGGGATACAAAGAAATTGAAAGACTGACAATTATGATAAATTATTGCTTGCTTCTTAATAAATTGCACAACGAGTCTCGCTATTCAGTGTCAGTGATAGAGATTTAAAATTTCAGAGGTGGACAGAACTCGTGAACCTTAAGACTTAACGAAACTTTCAAGAATCTTAAGCTTCGAATCTTAATAATTCGAATGTATCGTTAAGTATGCAAGTATGTTTTATTCAGTCTCACAGCCAAGAGCTCTAACTTCAGTCACTCCAACCGGTCTTCGATCTTTTTCGTTCCATCTTTCGCTCGTTTTTCGTACACATCTACCACTTTAACACCTGTTTCTCTTGCAGTCTCTTGTCAAATATTCCAAATTGCTCAAATAAACAAACAAAAATTCGAAATGACAGGAAAATAAACTCGAATCGATTCGAAATGTCTCATGATTCCGTGGGTAAGCTTAAGGACGACTCAGACGAATCTTTAACTTTTATATGAAAATATTTTTATACAAAAGGATGTTTCGTAACTTGTGGGACCCACTTCGGCAGCTGATTGTACGCCTAAAAGTAATGAAAGAAAGTCATATAAATATATGTCCTATCTGTCTTCGTTTATGAGATATAATGAATTTTATAAACAGAGCAAACTCTGGTAAGCTAGTTTTACAACGGACGGTACATTCAATTTTCATAATAATCTGTATAAATATTTTTGACTTACAAACGTCAGTCAAAGTAAAAGAACAACGACTGAAAATGGTTGAAGATTAATTTCGCAGAGACACCTCGACCTAATTTTGCAAAACGTCAGAAATGAATATCAATATAACCTGAGCAATGTACCCACTATGTGGATATCGAATTAAATCAGCACAGCGTTCGACGCCGATTGTAAGACAGTGAGACAAAAAACAAAAAGAAATGGAGAAAGAGAAAGGAGAAAATCGAGGAAGAAAACAAGGGTGAATGTATTAAAAACTTTCCGAACGGCGAAATAATTAAACACCCTCTGTTGGCGAGTGGCTGCCGCCGTTGCTTTTGCATTCCGTTTCATTTGCCGGGATTAAACGGGGAGCACGATTGCCTATCCGCGTGCACGTGGATATTGAAGGCGATCGCCAGCCAGGTCGAAGTCTTTCCACGATCGTGAAGTTTCCAGCTGAGTACATTTCGCTAGCAACTTTCGCGCTTTCTCGTTGTCGCTACTTAATCCCTCCCCCCTTGCGAGAACGCAACGAAAATTTTACTCTTCCTTGCGCTTATTTAGGAGTGGCGCTCGAACTATTAATTCGAGCAACAGGCTGCGAATTTTCGCAGAAAATAACGCAAAATTTCACGGAACGCGTGTCACACCAAATGTACGCGACGCAAGCGTCCATCTAGTTCTATTTTTTAATTTGCAGAAGAATTACATTTTTTACATTTGCGCGAAACTTACATGGATTTGAACAGGAAGAAAGGCATATTAATTGGACGAGAGCCAACAAGTTGAATGGTTAAAATGAAAAATTGAAATTTAAAAATAAACGAAGACACGATGGGATTTAGGTTAGAAGCTGATCAACGAAATTGCAGAAATTTACGCAAATTGTTGTCAGTATGAGTAAAGAATTAAGATTTGCCAAATATTAGGTAGTACAAGCAAGGGCTAAGATCTACTAAATGTTAAGAGAAGCAGAGTACTTTGAATATTTCACATATTTTTGCATATCGCGTTTCCCATCTCGAAATGGAACAAAAATTCGCGATCCTGAATTTTAACAAGCACGCTGACCGCGAGAACAGAGAGAAAACCTCGACGTTTTGGAAACAAGAGCAACGACGAGTCGCGTGAATTTGAAAGTAAAGTCCCTTCGAACGAGAAGGAAACTTTAGGATACAAACAAAATGAAAAGAAACCGAACAACCAAGGAATTAAAAGGCGTAGACGACAGCTTTCGTCGAGCTTTCTACGAGCGCGTAAAAAACATCCCGCGCGGTCTGCTTCAACGAGCGCGGATTGTTGCGCGGATAAAACGGGAAGCTGAAGTTTGAAAATAACGAACCAACGACGACGACGAGACGTGGAAAGGTGAGCGAACAAAGAACTCGCGAGAGGGGGAAGAGAGAGGCGAGTTCGCGACGTTCTTCGGGTTCACGCACGTTGCGCACCGGGCGATGCTAATACACCCTACGCGTACGTTGGCACGAGTAATAATCCACCCCTTACTTACGACGCAGTTCCGAGTGTCTCTTACCTACCGTAACCATAAACGAACCCCTTTGCCCGCGAGCGCAAAGCTCTCCCCGCCAACTTGCGAACTTCCTCGCCGGAACGAGCGAGAGGAACAGGCATTCGCGTACGCAACGCGAGAACGAGTGCGCTGATTAGAATTAAGAAGAGAAAACGGCAAAGAACTTTATTACCGTCCAACGTTCGGAATTTTAGGCTCTCTTTAGCTTCTCGAGGCTTAAACTTGATGCGCTTTGATGCAAGTGGAGACGTTTCAAGTTTCGTTCTTTGTGTCCTGATATTTAACAGTACTTGTAATGTAATATATGTAATATTTATTATATATGTTATAATGTAATATATGTTATATTTATAATATATAATTATAATGTATATGTAATATTTATATATACATGTGTATTTTAAGTAAAAAATTAACGTTAAAAATTTACTCAAAAAGACATGTAAAGTCGCTAGAAAATGTTTATAAATACATTTTTGCTTGTGTATTATTGTGTTATTACTATACTATTACTGCAGTATTTTATTATTACTGCTTATATATTTGTTGAATTGTTACGTATTATTTTACAATATGTTAATATAATAATGCAGTAAACATAATATACAAGAGCATTCCTTCTGCGAGCTTCTATTTTCCGAACTAATTTTACTTAATATATTATTTTATATTTTTATATTTTTATAATGTGTCACAGTATTCAAATGCTCTACGTATTATTATAATAGAATATCCATCTATTAATACGTATAATAAGATTACTTATTTGCTACTAGTAGACGTTTCATTCTATTATAATAACATAACTTTCAATGTAATAATATATAATATTATAATATTAAGAGATTTGAAAAATAAAGATTCACATAAGGTTATAGTGAGATTATTTGCTCTTTCCAATGTTTGAACTGAATCTAAAGGATTAATGCATTATATTACATTTCCATCTTGAAAGAAAAGTACTTTTTCTTTTTCACGAAATATTAGCGTTGTTGCAACCGTACGTCTACGAAATAAATATTTCCGACGTAAAATGCAGTTTTGCATTTTCTTGCACGAGTATCTGCTTACTAACGAGCTTGATTCACTGTTTCCACGCCAAACAATATACTCGAATTACACCAATTAGTCAGGAATATATATATATATATATATATATATATATATATATATATATATATATATATATATATATATGTAAATTAAACAATGTGAAACTAGCGAGGAATATTTGTAAATGTACATAATTCACGTTACAGCCGTTCGTAGTTTACACGACTGTGCAAAATAGCCGGAAAGGCTATTTGACGAATTTCTGGACGAAAGCTTCATCTCTTGTATTTCACTGAGAAACAACAGTATCGTTAATTACAAGTTTGATCTTTAAATACAATTAATTGAAACGTTACAGCAAAATAATAACATCGTCGATGAGATATCTGTTTACCAGAACAGAGATCTCGGACACGCTCGAAATCTCAAGTTTCTTTCAATTCCTATTTTCAGCCAGCGTTCGTACACTCCTGCGTGTGGCTGCATCTCGTAATTTTAAGCTCGCGGCACGGACACGTAGCTGTTCGAAAAATGGATAAAAAATTACGGCAGAAGATGGGAACGGACGATGTTAACACCGAGCTTTCAACGCGCCGCCGCAAAAAGCATCGCCGCGCTTTGAAATATCCAAAATTGCATTCATCTTCGTTACTCCGAATTAGCAAACCTGAAATTTCACGTCGCGTTTCTCGAAAACGATCGCGAAATTAACGCGAGCGGCCACGCGAATTGTCGGTGGCAAAATGCAAATGACTGGATTTAAACGATTTACTCCGAAGTTCTGACGTCTCGGCCACGATCGCTCCACGACTTGTCGAGGAACTTTTGCAAACTGGCAATTTTTCATTTCTCTGACGTATGTATTAACCATTTCATCACTCCGCAAGTATAGTTTCTCTACACGGGGCACTTTTCAAAAAACGATTGTGAACATGCCTTAGAAAAAAGCGACTAGAATTATTTCTTCGACGTCGACGTCAATATCAAGAGAGTTAAAACAGACAGTCGTTTCTTTAATTTCAGTTTTATTACAAAAGAACGAGATCATAATATATGTATGTATATATACACTATAAAAAAAAAAATATATACGTTAGGATGTTCGAATTTTGAAAAGTATTTAACAGTGACGTTCTGTGTGGTACATGATGTGACTCCTTTACAAAAATATTAAGACATGAAAAACTAAAACCACCGAAAATAATGAAAACTACAAGATGCTCTGTTCAAACAAAAACTTTTTGAATAAATATCCTATCTTCCCGCACTGTTTAGCTGTTACTTTGCTTATGACACTATAGTTAAACAGCAGAACGCAGCGAGCATGCGCCGGTGGGTGACCCATACCAACGAAATGATTAGGTTTTCAAAATCGTCTCGTCCAAAGACGACGTCGCTAAAACATTTACTACGATCAAACAACGTTCAAACAGTTTTCTGGACGCTTCGATATATTATTCCTCCGAAATCTGTAACGATCGTCAATCAACCCTTGTGGCAGCAAGGATTAAAGCTTCAGCCACGACGCTCTGTAGAAACGAAGCGAGAGCAGAACCAGCGCTCCAGTTCCACCGCCCTTTTCCACCGCGAATAACACTTTTTCCCCAAGACGTTTCCCCCCGTCTGTGAAAGCGTGATTATTCGAGACGACTCGTCTTCGGGGACCAACCCCCCTCCTCCCCCGCCCTTCCTCCCCAGTATAATTTGATACAACTCCTCGGCTGGCTGGGGGTACCCACCGCGAGCCGATCAATACGATCTGATGAATAATTTTATAACACTCTTGCAGGAGGGGAGGGAGGGCGAGAGACGCGGCGTATCTCCTCGTCGGAATGACAATTGATCGCGGCGAGACGGTGTTCGCCGAGACAGGTATCCGTGCCAAGTTATACGTCAGGATAGTTGGAATTTTCATGGGGAAACGTCTTTGCCCGCCCGAATAAAGCCGCGTCCCGCGTGTGTGTTCGCGCCGCGACTCTACGAGCAGGAATAGTACGTATATCGCTTATCGAGGGAGAAGAGGGGGGGGGAGGGAAGTTTATCGAGCCTTTGTAACCGAAGTGAATTTTCTTTCCAAGATCAGCCGCGGTGTGTATACAGGGTGTCTTTGAAATCGGTGGTACAACCGACTAGGAGGTGGTTCTACGTGAACAAGTAAGTCGAAGAATAGAATAAATTTGTTTGATTCAACCCCTTGGCCGCGGCGGTGTCGCTTTTGAGTGAGTATCTAGATGATGATTACACACATCGAATACAAAGTTGTACAGCTACTGTAAAATTGAATTAAATTACAAGGAAACAGCACTAATTTCTTTTTGGAAATAAATCAATAATTTTGTTGTTTAACTTGATTGATATTAATAACGCGAAAATATGTGGAAATGATGTAAAAAGAACTGGTCAAAGTGTTCTAAAATATTTCAAATTCACAAATATGTTTTACTTTTCACAAAAAGTGACTACGTTGCACAAAAGCCTGCCATTTCTTCATGACGAGTATGTATGCATATACGTCATTCACAGCCAAGTGGTTGAGGTTTCGTTCTCGAGAAAACCGAGTTTGAAAATTTGCCAATTCTAGACTAAATACGATCTGGTGAATAATTTCATTCAGGCTTGAATTTAATTAACTGCAGAAAAAAGAAAAATCAATAGGAGAGTAGCCTGTGTTCGAAAATAAGTGAAAAATATAGAACAAAATTTCTCTCGCCTGCAGCTCCGTTTCCAAGAAAACAGATCGAATACGTTCCATCGGAAGTTGTCTCGGTGACAACTCTGAAACTCGATTTCTCTGAAAAAGAATTTCACCCTCGATCTACCTCGGGGACGTCGGAGAAATTTTACTTTTTAATTTCTTTCGTCTCAAGTGCAGCATGATCTGCGCGCACGATCTGCGTCGCACTGATTTCGGAAACACCCCGTGTATAGTGCATGCAAACGCGTTTGAACGGCTACGTGGATGACGGATGAAGGCAAAGCGAGCGTTTGCAAGTGGCGGAAGATACGTTTGGCGGTGCCGCGGGCATGCATCGTGGAAAGTTGACCCGATAAACTTGTCCCCTCGTTGTCAAATCCCATTTTCGATTACGCCGTTTGCCTTTCCGTTTAATAGTCTGAGAGATAGCGTCGCTGTCATTATACGCGAACGTTGCCGCCGCAATCGATAGGATCGGCGCTCGCGGTCACTCGCGATTGTGACCGGGTAATTTAAAGTTCGAAAAGAGATACAGCACGTACATCGTAGCGCGTGTTTCTGTGATCTGTGATCTGTGACCTGTGTGTGTGAATGTGTGTGTATCTGATAGCACTTTCATTTAGGCGCGTGTATGACTTTTGGTTGAGATTACGAGTTCACAATTACGCGATCGTGACACACCGGTGTGTAACCTTTCGAAAAGCGTCTTGCCCGACGGTTAACGGAGTTACCGGAGCATTTCGAACGAACAATTAGATTCGAACGACGTTTGGCGAGACACGCAAATGTATTGTGAAAATATATTATAAATGTTTCTTGTACTTTCATTCCTTTCATACGAGTTTTATACTCGAGTAACGTTAGAATATTAACCCTTCGAGTATCGAGAGACCTTAATACTGTGTGAAGAACATATAATTCTACAATCAATTCAGAATATACTCGTTTCGTGCTGCATCTTGATCAGCCGACAATATCACCGACAAACTATTTTATTAATAATTCCTTCTCGATACGTGTAATTGAGATATGAACTTCATTTTACGAACAATATAGTTAAATTCATCGAATGTTGTTTTCTTCATTGATGGAACAAATTAATATAAAAGTCAATATAATTAAAATTTAAATGAACGTAAATTAATATAAATCAGTTAATATAAATTAATATAAAAAAATTAACATAATTAAAATTGCTTTCCAAAAATTTCACCTTCTCTGCCTTCGTTCATTATTAAATTCATTATTAAATTCGTAGACTTTTGATTGTTTTGACGAGTATTCAAACGAGCTAACGAGCTAATCGTCGGATACTATAGTACGAAAACAATGCCTGGCTCTCTGTCCTCCCACTCCCAGTTTCGAATCATTTTATCGATATAATACACATACCCTAAATTTTCACGTGTAAACTTTATATTTGCGTAATATTAAATTCCTACATACTTCCCCATGGCTTGTAACAACCCCCGTGTATTTTAAGCGTATAGCATCCGAAACGTTATTTTAACAAGCTTGTTATTAAGTTTAATAGCATCAAAGTTTTTTCTGTAAATATAACGTCGAAACAGAATATGTTATATGCGGAGGGAGAAAGGCGAAATAGTTTTGTCAACTCTCATAGTTTAATGACCGACATCCCTGCAATTATGACGTGTATATTATAATGACTAGTTTCAAGCCTCGTATCAAAGTTGTAATTACGAACATTCGAATAATTCGGGGTAAACGTCGCCGCCACGGTGAAATTTAATTCGAGATTGTCAAGTGTTACTATGTGTTAGTTAGTTATCGATCCCACTAGTAAATCTATTCAAAAATCGACTGAAATACCCTTGCTATTTCAATACTTTAAAATACCTCGACTGATTTTATTTTGCAAATCATTCACAGTCAATTGTGAAAGACTGGTGCCCGACGTTTCACGGGTCTCAATTCAATTAGTTAATTAAATTAAATTTATTGAAACTTTCTTGAAAGAATACACAAGCGGAAAATACGACCTGGTGCAAAATTTTTGTACAATCACTATGTGTGTACAATAAAGTTGTCCTTAGAAGAACACGTTTTTAATAAAAAAAAATAAGAAAAACAGAATCTGTATTTTCCATAATCATCAGTTACGTGTAATTTTCATATTTCGCGGATAAAATTGAATCGGAAGGGGGAAAGAGATATTTTTATTTATTGTCTCTTGCAGCTTCGAGAAACTTCGTTCAACGGGGAAAGAAATAATCTCTCGCTGTTCAAACACTTTGAAATTTTAATGCAGTGAAATAATGGACCGACTGAAATTAACAGACTAAGTAGAAAAACGTTGTTTGCGCGCGAGTGAAGGGCCAATTGATAAATAAATTGTTTCTCTTTCGATATTTAAAACTTACAGATATATGCAAACTATGGTGATTGATTGCAGCTGAACGACGCTCTTTGATTAATCCAGTTATTGCTATTGATAACTTTTACAAGCAATTGTCACGCAAATTTTTAAGACGAGAAAATTCTCACTCAACTGTAATTACGTTATTTGTGGATATAATCTCCGCAAGAAATTTTTAAACAACGTTCGTGCATAAATTCATGAGACAAAAAGATACTCGTTAAACTGTAATTATGTTATTTATGGCTGTAGATATAGTGTATTTATCGAGACTGCACGTCTATTCGCGACAAGATACAAATTATGTCCGCTAAATCAATATCACCTATTGATGAGTGCGCCTAACGTATTGACCCCATAAATAGATGCTGTATGTGCATGTTGAGTTATCGATATACCGCGTGTATCGACTCGATGTTTTCCTTGCCACTGTGAGCTTTGCGTCGTAATATCCCCTGTCGCCCTCAAAAATATGAAAGCTCGAAACACGGGGTGTGAAATACGACGAAGAAATAATTCGCGCAAACGTTTCTAATTTCCCGCTCAATCGATTAAACAAACGATTCAATTTCGTCGATTTATCTGTTTTCGACCTTCGGCTTGTCTATTGAGATCAAACTCGATGGTTGATCGCTTGAAATGAAAGAACAAAGTGTCTTTTTGGAGAATTTGAATGCTTGAACTAAAAATTTGTCAGTGTGTTTCATAAATAAGACTGAAGCGTCACGTAGCAAAAAAGTCCACAGAATGTTTCATTAAAAGTTATAACTAGACAGCGGACGTTTATATTTTTAAAAAATGGTATCTAGCTAAAAAATTATTTTTATCTGTTAACAAATGTTACGAGGAGTATTATACCTTCAATGTTTTACATTGAGCGCATTTTCCATAAATTCATAAAAGTCCGCAATCTAGTTAAAATAAAAAAAAAAAAAAATACATAAAGTGCGACAAATACGATCGATACGATCAATTTCTGACTGATGGATCAGTCAAGAAGGATCGATCATCATCAGACTCTACATCTTTGAATTTCTATTTATGGAATGATTTTTACTCATTATTTTTAAAGGCCGAAATTTATACTGCAGAAGCATTTACACGAAATACGGATTGATTAAGGAAAATCAAAACTACGGCGCACAGTAAACTTGTCAGTTTTAATAAAAAAAATTTATAAAGGAGGCTGATATTCCGCATAAGTATTTACAGCTTTGCGTTTCACGCTTTCATTACAACTTTTTGTTGCGATGATACTTTAGTCTTATTTTTATGGAACGCTCTTTCAAACTTTTAAAGATTTTTATGTGAATAAAGTGCAAATGTCTTCAATCAAAGTCAAAAATGACGATAGAAAACTGGAAGAAGGAAAAATCAAAGAAAACAGTAAAATAGTATCAATCGTTTGAAACCTTTCTCGATAATTGGAGACATATGTGATTCGCTACATGGTCGAGAGACGACAACGCATCTGTCATTTCTCCATCGACCTTTCCTTCTGCATCGAGGAAACAAATTGACAGAACAAAAGCCCTCTCGCTTAATAAGCAGATTTCGGTGCGAAATCGCGCCAGTTAATTGCGCGAAACCGCGAGAACGGCTCGGTAATTAAATCGTGGCTTTTTTCACGAGTGGAGAGGCGAGAAACGCACCGCGGAAACGACGGTCAGAGATAGCTTCGTTCAAAAAAAAAAAAAAAAAAGAGGAAACAGTGAAAAAAAGTTGCGTAACAAACAACGGAGAGGCATTACACGTTGCGAGGCCGCGAGATACGCTGCTCGCCGAACGGGAAAATTAAAAAACTTCCTTCCGCGATAATAAAGTTACGATACGAAACAACGCCGTGT
Organism: Tetragonisca angustula; assembly: GCA_036937485.2. Taxonomy (NCBI): domain Eukaryota; kingdom Metazoa; phylum Arthropoda; class Insecta; order Hymenoptera; family Apidae; genus Tetragonisca; species Tetragonisca angustula. The sequence goes on from JAWNGG020000265.1 coordinate 133,446, forward strand.
CGTTAATCACCGATGGGCCCACGCTCATCGATCAAGTCTCTTTCGTTCTTTCGTCTTCGTCTTCGTCCGCTGTTCCAAGATATTTGGTTACACTTTCTTCACACGTGGAATGAAATTTGTATTACTTTCAGAATAAGAAATAAATGTACAATCATTTTTCTTTGTCGCGTTACTATGTCGTTGAATGGGAAAAACACAGCGAGGAGAATAACTGGACACAATCGTGGATTTTAAATTCTTACAATTCTTAAAAAATCGCACGACAGTCCGTCTGGTCTCATTTTAAAGCTTCTGTCTTGAATTTATCGTTTCAAAGATATTCTTACGTCACAGGAGAATGTACAATCGTTTTTCCTTGCAATGATTGCGACGTATAATTTCGTTTCATTAATCTCCGAACGTTAGGACCAACCTGAGGACGATAGGTTGGAATAGGTTAGAATATTTTTCATTGTAAAATTATTTTCTAAACCTACTGCATGTATGTATGTATAAATAGCGACGGCCATTCGTCTAACAATAATTCAGAGGTGGTTAACTGGCGACACTTGCCCCTTCCTGATCGCTAGCGCTATCCCCTCCATCTTTCTCTACTATAGTGGAGGGGATGGCGCTAGCGATCAGAAAAGTAGAGACATGGGCTCGCGGGCCGCCAGTTAGCCGGCTCTGGTCTAACAATAAGTGTCACGTAGCGGACAAGCATTGAAAGAGTCGATCAGCCAGGAGTAGTCGCTATATCTTCACGAACGTACGCCGATTCTTTCGCTGCCCCTTTTCATTTTCTCTCTCTCTCTCTCTCTCTCTCTCTCTCTCTTCCTCGAAAGAAACGATATTTCTTTTCATGCTCTCCGTCGCGATAGACATCGAGGCGCCTTCGGTGAACGATCGTTTCGTACGTAGTCTCGCCACCAGCGAGCAGTTGAAAACCAGGCCATCCTTTTCGAACAAAGTTCCCGAAACGAATGCAGTCGCAAGTTCCCCCGTAGTTGGCCCCGGTGTCGTTGCACCGAGATATCCTCCTGCGTTATCTACGCCCAATTTATTTGTTTCGCTACGTTGCCAACTATCTCGTTCTCCCCCCCCCCTCTCCCTCCTTTCGATTTTTTAACCGTTAACCCTTGAACGTCTTCGCGTTTCTCGCGCGGAATCGGATCGAATACGGCGAGCCAGCGTGCATTGCATGTATTTGAAATCACCGTCGCCGGATAGGGTTATCTGCGGCGAAATAGGTCGAACGATTGCCCGCGTTGCGCAAGGGAAATCGAACGAGACCAATTTTTGTTTCTCTTTCTGAAACAAACAGGATAAGTTTGTGGGCTTTGAAACGCTAGAAAAAGAGAGAAAGAGACAGAAAAGTGTTTCATTAGGCAAAATTTGTAGGATTTCGAAAGACTAATGTTTTTCTATTCCTTTCAAATAAAAGTATAAATTTTTTTTATACGTTAATCGATGAAACTTATTTTATTCGGTGCAAACGATTATTATGGCACTCTTGGGTCGAAAATTGATCAATTTGAATTTTAATTTTGTAAAAATTCTCGTATGAAAAATGTGAAGGAAGATACTTGGTTGCTTATTGTTTTCTTTTTTTTTTTAATCTCTCATACTTTCAGTTTAATAAAATTAAAATTAAAATTTAAAAAAACCAGACATAAATATCGAAATATTTTTGATGTACAAGAAATTTTATGATTTTATTTGAAACAAAAAAAAAAAAAAAGAAAAAAAATACTACTACTTCCTAAATGAATGTATCCATTGAGATTATTTAATACAATTTTTGCCATCTATCGTTTCGAAGCTACTACACAGTCACATGACTAATATCGTATACACTTTGTGTACTCTCCTTTACAAATAGATAAAAATATCAGAATTTCCATAATGTTATCATCTTTTGTTCGTTCTCATATTTCAGATTTCCACGGGCAAGCTGATTTTAAAATAACAAAACTGAGCACGTCATTAAAGGCATGCGAAATCTGACTTCATACTCGATATTACTTAAAAAGAAGAAAGAGGAAGAAACGTAAAAATTCCATGGGAGCCGCTATATCCGGAGCAATTTGACGCTTTCATCGGTCCAATTATAAAAAACTTCAACGCGATCTACTGTCGCGTTCTCGTCTATGCCGCCATGACTTACCGCTCGACCCAGTTTTTTTTACCAGAAATATCAATAGTCGACGTAAATTTAGCTAGTAATTTCGAGCAGCTGCCTCCCTCTCTCTCTCTCTCTCTCTCTCAGTCTTTCTCTCTCTATCCATATTATGCGCTTAACAATCAAACAAACACTCGCGGGAAAAGCAGCAGCCGTCGCGAAAACACCGTCCATTCGTGACACGAATATCGAGTTCCTTTGTTAAGAGAAAAAATATTTAACGACGCACGGCACGCCGCACTAAAGGAGAAAGAATCAACCCACCGGAAACGCCAACTGTGCCAGTGATGGACACTGAAATCTCGGTTCTTTTCCGGGGCAAGTCGTGAAAATTCGTGTCTTGTAGTATCTTAAAAATTTTCTGAAATTCAGAGACATTATGAAACCTTGGGGATACGTAGAATGCGTATGAGTACGTAGGGGAAAGTAGGGTAAAACCATGTGTTTATTTGCGATTTCTGTTAATTAAGATCTACATATATACATATATAAATTAAGATATATATATATATATAATAATAATTCAAACTTTTTTATAAATATGATAAAAGTTCCCGGATAACAAACTTTTTTACAAAACAGAATAGACTAACTTTACGATTGTTAAAGATAATTGTTTCTATTATCTTTTTAACTAATAAAAATAAAAACTATACAATTGTATTGCATTTCATACGTCTTTTAATAAGTTTACCCGGTTTTACCCATAAAGCAAGGTAAAAAAAAAATTTTACTTTACCCGCTGGCCAAACAATTTTTTCCAAAAAGATTGGCCATTTTTCTCATCGCATAAAGCCCAATCAGGAGATTCAGTCTTGTGCGAATTTTCTCTTTGCCATTCGATTTTTTGTTACGAGACAATACGATTTCTTTCCTCTGGTTGAAATTCTAATTCTGCGAAGCGAGAATCCACATTAGGCAACGTGAAATTGAAATTTTTCCCCCGGATTAACGCCACCCGAGGGTTGAACTTACTCCACCCGCCCACCAAGACATCGAACAGCGAAACGGCCGGTCCGCACGAAGTACGAAGATATTAACAAGAGGATGTTCAAGCCAGATCTCGCTAAGCGCGCAACTACGTGCCGCTGATCGTAAGACGGAAGCGCGCGGCGAATCGCTGGAACTCTATTGCCTCTTCCCAGCCTTATCTCTCAGCTAGGGACCACGTACTCGCTTCACAACGGTGAATCTGTTCCAGCGTCCTTAACGAGCTCGCTGACTCGACAGGTCGTCATCAGGCTTATAATTACGCGGCGCGTTGTCCGCGATCGTTCCCCGGAAATAAGTCACCGAATCTACCGCCTTCGTCCGGTGTGTAATATCGTCGTTTCACGAGGGAGGAGGAGGTGGTGGTGGGCGATACGCTCGCGATATCCTCGCGAGTACGATACCCACGATCGGCTCGAGATTCGCGGAGGATAGCGTTCCAGGAACGTGTCGGAGATATACCGCGCTGCGAAATGCATCGCGGCTCGATTATCAGCGGGCCGACGGTGCGGCGTATCGGCGTAATACTGGTCGCGTGCCATCCATCTATTTCCGTTGAACGCACCGTCAAAAGGGGGAGTCGAGGGGCAAATTTAATCTATTTATCGCAGGTTCCAAGCGGGTTCCCCTTCGCACGCCCGCCACCCTTCGACCGACTCCTCCATACACCGGTTATACAGGGTGTCAGAGGCTAAGAAGGGGTGTCTGCTAAGAAGGAGCAGCGACACTTCTTCCAGGATCCAAGTCTCTGCTCTTTAGTAACTTGGTAAGTTACATATTAAAAAATTATATAATATAGAACTTAGTAAGTTACATACTAGAAAGTTATATAATATATAACTTGATAAGTTACATATTAGAAAGTTATATAATATATAACTCAGTAAGTTACATATTAGAAAATTATATAATATGTAACTTAGTAAGTATAATATATAACTTAGTAAATATAATATATAACTTGGTAAGTTACATATTAAAAAATTATATAATATAGAACTTGATAAGTTACATACTAGAAAGTTATATGATATATAACTTGATAAGTTACATATTAGAAAGTTATATAATATATAACTCAGTAAGTTACATATTAGAAAATTATATAATATGTAACTTAGTAAGTATAATATATAACTTAGTAAATATAATATATAACTTGGTAAGTTACATATTAAAAAATTATATAATATAGAACTTAGTAAGTTACATACTAGAAAGTTATATAATATATAACTTGATAAGTTACATACTAGAAAGTTATATGATATATAACTTGATAAGTTACATATTAGAAAGTTATATAATATATAACTCAGTAAGTTACATATTAGAAAATTATATAATATGTAACTTAGTAAGTATAATATATAACTTAGTAAATATAATATATAACTTGATAAATTACATATTAAAAAGTTGTATAATATATAACTTAGTAAGTTACATACTAGAAAGTTGTATAATATATAACTTAGTGAGTCACATATTAAAAAGTTATATAATATATAACTCATTAAGTTACATACCAGAAAGTTATATAATATATAACTTGGTAAGTTACATATTAAAAAGTTATATAATATATAACTTAGTGAGTTACATACTAGAAAGTTATATGATATATAACTTAGTAAGTTACATATTAGAAAGTTATATAATATATAACTCAGTAAGTTACATACTAGAAAGTTATATGATATATAACTTAGTAAGTTACATATTAGAAAGTTATATAATATATAACTCAGTAAGTTACATATTAAAAAATTATATAATATATAACTTAGTAAGTTAGATATTAGAAAGTTATATAATATATAAACTTGATAAGTTACGTATTGAAAAGTTATATAATATATAACTTAGTAAGTTACATACTAGAAAGTTGTATATATAATAAACTTAGTGAGTTACATATTAAAAAAGTTATATATTAAAAAAATTATATAATATATAACTTAGTAAGTTACATATTAAAAAATTATGTAATATAGAACTTAGTAAGTTACATACTGGAAAGTTGTATAATATATAACTTAGTGAGTTACATATTGGAATGTTATATAATATATAACTTGGTAAGTTACATATTAAAAAGTTATATATAATATGTTACTTGGTAATTATGGGGAATTCTTGGAAAAATATATGTCATGGAGGCTCACCTCTGTACTTTGAACTACGTGCTGCGATTTTGCAAGAAAAATGTGGCCAATTGACACAGGTGACACTCGAATGTTAAAACTTCGTTTGCGAAAAAAATCGAGTTTGATAATTTGTCGGGGAATTAAAGCTAGCTATAAAATTCGAAATATTTAAAGTGAAGGAAGGACGCCTTTCGGATTTTGGACATTTTTCCATGTTTCTTGCAAAAAACAATGCAATTCTATGTTTCCTACGAAACGTTTAAAAGAATAACAACATGATATAAAATCAAAATACATCGAAAGCACATAATCTTCCAGTTGGTAACATTCTGTTCTTATAATATAAACAATCAAAAAAAGCAAATTTCATCACGATTAATAAATTTCGTAGAATTAAAATTATCTGTGAAACAACAAAGGGCATATAAAATTAAAATCTCCGACATCGAAACTTCGAATTTCTCGATTGCAATGTACTGAAACTTCGAGAGTCCTTCAAACTAAAAACGATATATCGAATTGGAAAACCAAAGAAATGTTAAACTCCTCCGAGAATTCAATTGAAATGAATTCTTCCTCTGAAATTTCTTTTCTTCGCGTAACGTGCAACCACCCCCTTTCTCGTCTTTGGCACCCTAGTTGCACGACATCCTGTATATCCGTGTTACACGTGTATCATATGCGCGATCGACTATTCTCTCTCTCTCTCTCTCTCTCTCTCTCTCTCTCTCTCTCTTCTGCCTTTAATCAAGCTCCTCCGCTTCCCTGTCTGTCCCATTCCCAGCTGTTGTCACTGTTCGACAAACGCGGCGGCAGCGACGCGCGTCTCCGGCTCCGTCTAAGGGGGTTGGCGAGCCACGACGGCGATGGCAGGCGGCAGAGCGGCACAATTAGCGTACGCCATTAGTCAGCAGCCTTTTCCTCCTACGTACAAAATTGCGCGCCTCTGGCAAAAGGCGCCTCTGTGCTCGAGCGAAGGGTGGAACCGGGCTAGATAATAACGCGCACATACGCGCGAGGGCCACCCCGTTCTTTAAACTCTTCGGGCCAAGAGAGACTTTCACGGGCGGGAAGGACTTCGCGCTGTTCGAGCAAAACGTTGTTCAACGGTACACGGGTACGGTTTACGCGTTTCATCGCGGACTTTGAGCTACGAGCGCTTGAGATTTCTGCTCCCACTCCGCCACTTTCCTTCCGCCTTTTCTCACCCTCCCCCTCCCCCCCCCCCTCCAACCTCAGCGACACTTCTCTCTGTTTCTCTTTTCCCCCGTTTCTTTTTAGAGAGATACACGCGTTTGTCGCTCTTTTCACGCCACTCTTCTCCTTTTGTCCCTCGCGAACAGCCCCTCCCCCCCGATGCCTCGAGGACATTAATGTGGGTTTCGTGTTTGTCGCATGTTCTGTTACATCCCGCGGCGAGGGTTAAAGTCGCGTGCATTAGGCAACGAGCCCAATGGTTCCTCGACTAGTGTGGACCGAATCGTTTTCGAATTACGTTCTCAACGGAACAACAGAGCTCGAGCACGTAGCTGATTTTAACGTGGAGGGTGCTGTCTGCGCCATTTCGATCGGAAAGATCTTTCGACATCTGGTGGATACGTTTTCTCGACTGTTATGCGCAGAAATGAGAAGCGTAGCTTTTGAGAGAGTATCACACTCCGTTCCAAAATCTACTGGGTCAATTTAATTCGTAAGTGGACCTTTAATTTTGGTTTGTAGAAAAAACAGAAGTAAATCTTATCGGATCGTTAAAATTACACTGAGACAACAAAAGACCTCGAATATAGTAATATTAATATTACTATTCATGTAAAATTTCACTATTTAAGAGTTTAATAAGTTTAATAACGAATTCAACCAGTGTTCAAGAAGAAAATTTAAAATTTTCTGTATATCGGTACGTATTATGGCATGTGTATGAGAATTTATACTAGACGTTACTTGACAAACATTAATGGTGATTACACATCTGTTCATTATTTTTGTTGAGTACATTATCTCGTAAATATAGTCTTACTTCGTATTAGACGTTATTTATCAATTATTTATTATTTTCTCTCAAGTGTATATTCTTGTACCGTACTAGACTATTTCTGAATAGCACTAATGCCAATCATCACAATTGACAAGATAATTAAATATAACACCATTTTTAACAAAATGATCCATCAACGAATCATCCGACTAGAAAACAAACGACTTCAAATTCGACTTCGTCAAACCAGAATCAGTCGCTGATTAGCTGGACGTGATGTAAAATCACGAAAACACACAAGGAGAGGCCGGTAACTCCCTCGAAACGTATTTCCATCGAGAACCCATGGGAATACGAATGGACTCGTAGCGTGGACTTGTCGAGTTAATTGAGAGATTTTTACGGTTAGATAAAAGAATGGAAGATGGCCGTAGCAACGTGGTTGGTAATTAAAAGGACGGTGTCGTTGTTATCTCCGGGGAGTTTGCAAGGATGTATTTATTTCTTTGAAAAAAGAAAAAGAGAGAAAAAAAAAGAAACATTGCAGCAACGCAAGCCCAAGTTCTATAGCAAGCTGCTAACGCGTGTGTTGATACGGGCAACGCCCAGGAAATAAAGTATGCACGTGTACGTATGTACTTCAGATGTGAACGTGAGCTTTTAAGGGAACGAAGATCGACCAACCGAATAGGAAACGCGGAGATTAGACTCGAAAAAGTCCGATTTTTTTCAGCGAATGTTAGAAAAACTCCTACGTATTATAGCGATAATCCTCCATTTTCGTATTCGAAAGAATTAGTTTGAAAATTTGGTCGAGTAGGCACACTTGAACTTAATTAATTTCTAATTGGATACGAGAGCGGATAATTGATGAGAAACTAAAGTGAATGTCTACAATAATAATATTGATAAAAGATTGTTCTACTTGTGGAAATTGAGTAAAATGTGTGGAATAAAATTCGTCCATTGAAAGTGTTTTGAAATTTACTTTTTACTCAACGAAATGTCCTATTTCTTCTCAATTGATTTGTATTAGCGAATTCTGCCATTTAATCTTAGATCATTGGAGATTTGACGAAGTAAAATATATATTTCATAGATTGTATATATTACATAATCTAATGACACTATACACCTTATAACATATATAATTTAGTACATAATTGTAATTTTACACATATATACACATAAATAATACACATATTTATATATGTGTAATTTAATCAAAATCGTTCATCCGTGAAATCCTTGCAAGGTACAATTTAAGGAATTCCAACGAAATATTTAAATATATTATTTCACGGTATTCATCGGAACTTGATAATTCATATCTCTATAATTCGACAATCTTCGCAATACTCTATCCTTTGAATTATTTGTCTCGTGTTTAATACGTGTTCAACCACAATAACTCGAATCCAACTGAGAATTTGTTTCTACATGTAAGACAAACTGTTACTTCCACAAATTTACCATCTGCAGGATCCATACTCTATAGAATACGTCACACAGAGGACTGTACATAGTGAATTTTCGCTCTTTCGATTTTTTTCTCACTCTGAAACTCTAAACGACTTCAGTAACTTTCTTTTCTTGCATACTCGACTCCTTTTTGAAAATCGTCTCAAGACACCGCCGAAAGAGAAACTTCACGCGTCGAGGAAAGTAAAGATCAATCCTCCAAACGTCGCCATTTCCGAACGAAACTAATAACCATCGGAGAACGATCTATCTCGCGGAACACGCCTCAAACGGGATAGTCGGAGAAATCAAGTTAAATAGCCTCGATCGTTAAATACTTCCGTTGCATAGTTTCGCGAAACTTTCCACGAGATGGCAAAGTTTTTGATTGTTGGAACACGATGACGCGTAGTCTCGTTGGAATTACAGCGATCGAGAGAGGGCGAGACCAGGGCGCGCGAAATCCCGCGGAAAAGAATGTGAACGTAAACAAGAGCGTGGCCGACGTGTTTTATACATCCGAGCATCGCGTTGATCATTTTCCGCGGGAGCGGTTCACCCCGTTCTTTTTCTAATGGAGGTGAATTATTAACAGTTCCACCGGCGGAAGAGGAATTTATCGTCTATCGCGATAGACCGCGGAGAAAAAGCGTAGAAAATTGAAGAACGCGAGGAAAAAGGAAAAAAGGAAAAAGAAGGGAAATCAGCAACTGGGTGTGTGAGATATCGAAAGTGCCGATCACGTTACGTTGTCTGTTTCGTTTTTCAGTTCGAAATCACGGAATTCCGATGTTTCTCCAAGTGACTGGCAAAAAAATAATGTATAACATACTTTGCTCCCAATGTGGCTCTACTGGCAAAATTGTTGTGCAAAAGTGTTCGAAGCATGTTAGTTTCATATTCAAATAATAAACGGATATATATGTCGTTTTAATTATAAATGTAACTCGGATGATGATTTAAAGGATTTATGGATGAATATTATTATTTTCAATGGCACAATTCTATCCGCTGGGAAAACGTGGTTTTATTAAAAAATCAACAGGGTGCAGCAAATCTTTTGGTGCATGACGAAAATGCCTACAATTGCACGATCAATTGCTATTAGACGGTGAATTTTTATGCATTTGCAATGAAATTCGAAAGCACAAAAGAGGACAAACGTAGAAAATATATTAAATGTCGAAAGTGTAGTAGATGTGAGAATATTTAATGGCCCAAAATATTTCTGTATAAACCCCAGTGTCTTGTCCCCAGTGAAATAATTAATTGACTGTAATTCGCAAAAATAATTTGAGATTCAGGCAAGTATTGGTAAAACTATAATAATAATTGTAAACATGTTAATATAAAGTAAAATAAAATGAAATAAAATAAAAATACATAAAATATCGAAATTCGAAAAGAAATTTCTATGCAACTAGAGATTTCTATATATACTAGAATATTCCATAAAAGAAAAGTCAAATTACTAAATTTATTGTAAGAGAAGGAGAAATATTCTGTTGGGTAAAATTTGAGTCGATCGCCACCACACACGCGAGTATTCACCTGGTAAAAATTAACGTGAGTCGCCAAATCTCGATATTGGGAAGAATTCGTCGAATATTCTGACGGATCACTGCGTTCCCGCGATATTCAAATTTTCTACTCGAACGAAATCTTCGCGACAGTCGGAATCGTTCGAAGATCTAAAATTATTTTAGAAAATGGCGCCGCGATTCGCGTCCCGGAGATTTCCCGTTTTGCGAGCTCCTCCACGCATTATGAATAATGTAAATTCTCGCGGCAGACGTTTGCGACAGATGAATTAGGAAAAGCGCGGATTCGCCTTCATTCGAAGATTTTAACTTCGACTAGGGAATAGGAAATATTCTTGATTTTGCCACAGCATGATGAATTAATCCATTAAGGATCCAAGCAACAATTTATCACAGTTACTGCTGATTGCGAATTTTCATTTGCTAAATATTCTAAAACTCTATTTTGGACGCGAGGTGCCTATATTTTTGATTATATGAAAAAATTGCAAGAACGAATAGACGGCGTCTGTTAGATCTGTGACTCTGTTCGAAGATTAAAATTTGTGTTTCAACCGCTCCTTTAAAGAGAGCTGATCGAAAGCTAATTCATCGAGAACACCTCGTATTCACGAAAACGTCTCTGTAAAAAAATTCTTTGCGTTCCGTTTTTTTAATCAATCTAGCCGGTAGGTCTTTATAAACGAATTTCAATTACCTGGAAACGTTCGCTTGCTGAAATTTATGAATACCCGCCGAGCGAAATTTCTGCTTTCAAATACGACGTGGCGTCGCGTGGTTCTCAAAGAACCGCGCGCGTGCACGAACGAATCTACTAATTTTCAAGCATCCAGTCCATTTCCAGCACAATGGGATACTAACTTAATTTTCCGGATCCACGAACATTCCGTTCGTTTCCTTCGAAAATTCGCGTCATTCCCGCGATGTTCGAACGCGCACGTGATCGGGCAAAGGATCGATCGATCGGCCATCGAGAAATTTTTCGATCGTTCCCCACATTTGCAACTGATATCTCTGATTTTATAAAAATTTATGTAAGAATTTATAATAAAGTTTATAAAGAAAATGGCAGATGATTGTCAATAAAGAAACTTCATTTCGAGTGTTGTTCTAAAATTTCTAACCTTCAGAGTTACGTTCGTGACAAGTGTAAAATATTGTATATAATATTTCTTTTCAGATTTAATTTATTGTCAGAATGTTTTGTTATTTTTGTAACAAGTTACGTTATATTGTTGGAATAATTAATCGAATAACATTTAATAATTATGTCGAGTAATTAAATATTTCAGCGCTGGTATTCCGTCAGTTTAATCTATATCAATATTTAATATTAAATTATGTTTGATATTAGAATATTAAATTACACTGTGCACGTGCAAATAATTTAGGAAGATCGAGTTTAATATCAAATTAAATCCGAGAAGAAAAACAACCGTGCGATCACGGTTTAATAAATACAGTTGGTAAATATGTCCAATTCGTTTAATGATTTCGGAATTTCTTTCGCCTTTCTATTTAAATGGAAGACTTTTCAATAAATCTATTCTCTGAGTGCATCTCGCTACTTTCTTCGAGAAACGAACAAAAGAAAAAGAGGAAAAAGGAAACTGTATTTTCTTAAAGCAAAGTCTACGTGTTGTGAAGTTCTACGTGTAACGTGAATTGAAGAGACGTTAAAATTATTAAACTTTAGAGATTCTCCCTTTAAAGTTATACGTGCGCGTTATATGTAATAAATTAATGTGACTTATTCGTAAAGTAGCTCGCCGTATTACGTTTTCATTAACATAAGTAAAGATTTCGCTTTTCCGGGCTGTATGTAAGTGAAGCAAAGGGTATTTTAATCTGACATAAACCAGAGATTATGGTACGCGCTAAGGTACGCTCATTTTTTACATTCGCTCTCTGAAATTGCTGCACAGTTTTACGGTGGCCAGATATATTCATACGGCGCAAAAAATAATTAGAAATCCACCTACTCGCACGACTTTATCGCTCTGGAGGACTTTTACCAATCTTTTTTAGAACATTCGCACACGGCCAATATGGTAAAAAGACGGCGCGTGGGGAACAACGCTCGCCGAATGACATAATTCGCGGCAAATATCCCGAATTGACTGACGATGAATTTTTCACCACGATGACTTCACTGACGCTTTTACTCCTAAAAATATTTTAGAATGATTAATTTAAAAGAAGATCAATACTTTTAAAATAACTAGACAATACATTTTTGTATAGATATAATGAAAAAGGTCTAATATTAATTAATATTTATCGAATATCGTCACCGACTACGATGGTCATCGATTTCTACAAGTATTTGAATATCGAATATTTATATATATAAATAGATGTAACGATACAATGACAAATGGTATATAAACGATAATCCGACTGAATAGCGAATATTGTAAACTTCTTGAGAGCGTTCCAACTCGTAAGAAAGAATTCATGTAATGTACTCTAGTCTAAAATATCCGGCGTCTTAAATAGTTTCAAGAGGATCTCGCTTAATTTAGTCGGGGCAGAAATGTGCGAGCTTGTAGCAGATGGGTGAGAATTCGCGTTTGAAGGAAGAAATTGGCTCAATATGAAGCTTGTACCGAGACACTAAGAGAATTTTCCTCGCGTAATAAGGTACACGTATCTAATAAAATTTTTGTTGCACCCTATATTACTTATATATTACAGTATATCATAATACATTACATCATATGTAATAATAATAATGTTATTATTATTATTATTATTATTATTATCATTATATATATAATAATGTATATATAGTATAGTATAGATAATGTATTATTATTATATCGTATTGTGTCTGCAAATTATACATCATTTATAATTTGTAAAACACATTACATGTTAATATTCATCGCTAACTATAGTATTAATGATTATACATTATATAATTTATTACACTATATCACCAATTAATTAAATCACATTATATTCTATTATCACTCAATCATTGTATTATAATTGCAATGTTATTTGTGATTTCTAAAATATATTACAACTGCTACACTGTATCATACTAACAATTACATTTCTTAACAAGCGTGTAATTATAATTATTAATAAAACATAAACATATGTAGCACGTTGTAATTTGCGTCTTGCGAAGCTGCAGCCTGGCCCTGACAGCACGGAACCACCCTCAAAAGAATCTGAATTGTTATCCAGATCTTTAAATAACAAGTCAGATGGAGACAAGGAAACATAAAGGTAGCACGTATCGTACACACTGCAGGCCGGCAATATCACTGGCAATAGCCTTCGGTCGAGCGTGGGAGACGCGAGTAAATAATCCGGCACGGTGTCTGACCGCGAGCGTATCGTTCTCCTTAAACGCGAGGAGGACCGGGGGCCGACGCGACACGACCCGTTCTCCTCGATTCTCGGCGAATTGCCGCCGCTGGCGATCGCTCCACGATCAGGCGGAAACTTTTTCTCCGGCCTTTTCCATTAGCGCGAAGGAAGAACGTGAGCGAATCGAACGGGGCAACACGAAGAAGACGAAGACGCGCGGAGAAACTCGACGAGAGGACCAAGAGAGAGAGGGAGAGAGAGGAAAACCGATAAACGCAGAAAGAAACGTGAGGAAAGGCGAAAGAGAGTTGCGGAGAAAGTAGCGGGGTTGGATGATCAGCATCATTTTTCATTTCTGTTGGTACGTACAATAGCTTAATCTTCTTTGGCGCACGAAGTAGATAAAGGGGAAAGGACTTCTTTTTATTTATTTATTCTGAAATGTATATTCCATTTGTTTGAGAGGAGTGTGAACGATTATTAACCAGCGGAGCTAAATTTAGAAAACTTGTAATACTAATGTGCTTTGTATAATTATGTAAATATGTAATATATAAATTAATGTGTAATAAATATGTAATATTAAATTAATATTAATACATTTCATATAATTATACAAATATGTAACATCAAGTGCGATGTTATATTGTCGTCTGGTAATTCACTTGTAAGTCAATGTTTCATTTCAGAGAAAGATCAAAGACAAAATTATTGTGCGCTTCCACTTTCGAAGCATGTAAGACCGTTTCGCTGAAACACCGGTCCCTTGCGTAACAGATGGAAATGTTTTCGATCGCAGGAATCGTAGGAAAGGGGCGGAAAGAGTAACAGAATCGAGAGCAAAGGAAGAACGTCTCTTCTCTCTTCGCTCGCCGATGGAAAGAGGCGGTTCTCGGCGAGGTCGTGACGTTATCGCGACGGTATTAACTCGAATCGAGCTTCCGTTAGGTCGAACCGCAATCAACTGCAACGAGCGAACGGGGCGTAATCTTTCTCCTGGCCTTTCCCACTCTCTCTCCACCCTTCTCTCGCCTAATCTGCGTCGCGCCCGCTAATGCTCGATATTCCGCCATCACGACGAAATTTTCCAGCATACACGGTTCGTATCGATAATAACAGAAAGGCAGAGCGTTTGCTTCCCAAGATTTGCAAAAAGATTTCGCGTTCATTCGCTTGGATGAAAATGTTTGTCTCGACGTCGTTGTGTTCGTGCGTTGGTGTAACAAACAAGTCCAAATTTTGTCCGTTCAGACGAACGTGAGTGATTCGATGATCACTTGCAATGCAAACGTGTCATCGTGAAAATTTGGTATTTCGATAAGACTTGGAAAATCATCAATTTCACTGAATTTGTTGGAATATTGAAACATTAATATGTCTGTTAAAATATTTTTGAAGTCAGGCGTTTCAAGTTGATAAACATTCCAAAGACGTTCCTGTCGCTGTTAAACATTCTCCTCAACGAGTAATCGAAAATTGATTGTTACCGTACGTTACCAGAGAAGTTCTTTAGTAATTTAGTGATTTGCGATTGTGAAAATTATCAAAATTTTTATAAAATTATGATAATTGCAATCATTACTACTTATTATATTTAATATTACTAGTTATTACAATTATTACTATTTATTATATTTAAAAAGAAAAAGCAGAAGAAGAGATTTCAGGCATCGCGGGATATTTGGCACAAATCAATGAATCGAGCAAGAATCTTTATCGGTGTAGAACCCGGAACCTGTAGAATGGAAATTGGGAACGTGTGTGTGTGTGTGTGTGTGTAGACGGTTCGCGGAAAAGCAGCGAGCGAAACGAAATCGAATCCCCTGCAAAACAGAGAGATCGTTGCTCTTCAGTGTGCACGACGCGGGTCAAGCTCATTGTTCGACCGGCCATAAGTCCGACAGACGTGCCACGACCGTCTGCTGCGCCTTTACAATCGGCCCCGTGGGAAGGGAAAAACGCGCGTTCGATTCGAGTGGAGCGGTCGAGCTGGCCGGTGACAGATCGTGCTCCAGGAAAATACAATTCGGTCGGGCCGGACAGAATCGGATAGGATGACGAGTCTCGTTCCACCGCCAGAGATGTCCGTTCGATCTCGGCTAGATACCAGAGATCCGGAAGGATAGATAGATCCGCGACTAGCGATGGGACCAAGTTCAATATGTAACTCATAAATCCGATTCGAATGCGATACAACGCACTTGTTCACTCTTGCGCAAGCTTCGACTACTGCTCGTATAATAGTTATATAGCTCGGCTATCCCTTTCAAAAACAATAGTCCTTTTCTCTTTTTTGCTTTTTAATTAAGTGAAAACACGTGCAACGAATATGTCGTAACGAAAAATACGATAATTTGACAATTTACACGCGTGTAGAAATTAAATATAACGAACTGAAATTATTGTGTGTTGTTTCGCGTTTATGGACAATTTTGGTCCCGTGTTTTTTTTTTTTTTTTTATTCACAGAGCGTTCAAACTGTAACTTTTGAAAGTATTCTTCGAAATATTTACGAAGAGTTTTCCCGAATTTTTGGCCGAGGTTCGAGCATAGTTGCGACTTGAGCCCATCGCTAACCACGACTGCTAGACGAACACGGTTTCTCTAACATTGCGAGATTCAGCGCGACGACTTCTTCGATTCGTATTCATCGCGTCACTCCTGCGACTCTGCGATGCTACGCGACACGACGTCGTCCATCCCATTCGAGGTTATCTTCCTTTCTTCCACCTCTCGCACTCGCAGCGATCTGAAAACTCGCTCTTTTATGACCGAAAGTCAATTTTTCAAGTTTGGCATTTGGATGGCTGCATGGAAAGTGCTCCGATTTCGGGAACGTGTAAAGTTATCCTGAATTTGATAATACGAAAAGTATATCCTTCGACAATATTTACAATGAAGTAAATACACAATGCAACTGATATTTTGTTGATTGTTTCGTTGTAAGACGGAATAGTGCAGTAAAAGTTAATCATTATTATACTAATTTCAAAAAAAAAACTACCTCAACAGAAAATGTAATCCTTGATTAATGTGAAGAAGTTGTATCAGGCAAAGATCCTGCTAATAATATGACCAACGAAAGATTTTAATTCTAATGATCATATTTTGCATCGCAGTAATCGAAATGTCTCATAAAATTTGATTGATATTATTTTGAAGGAAATTCCGTAGAAATTAGAAGTTTTACAAAGAACTTGATCGTTCCGTTTCCAACGTGTTAATACGTTGAAAAATTCTTGTTTGCTATTACGTCAAATGATAATAAATGACCGTCAATGTTTCTAAATTTTGAAATACCATTCGTTTCCAAGAATTTTATGGTCAAGTATATTCACGATGGATTGAGGACAAAATCGCAGATTTCAAAATGATGTTTTTCACTTAGATAATTATGCTTTTCTATTTTATTTGTTTTTCATTTCATTGTATTTTAGCTGTATATGTTTTTAATCATCGCTCTTCGGACCGCTGCGAAGCGCGCGCGTGATTTAAAAATTTACATAACAGCTCGGGGAATTGCCACATTATAATTTTATAAGTAAATTGAAGAAATATCGGGAAACGTATTAGCTAATAATCTCCATACGTTCACGTATCGATCCCATTATTCGAAAAACAGAGAAAACGTCAGCCACGATTATATCGATTATCGAAATTCATTCTGTTACAACAACCTGTTAGATTCGCGTTAAATTATGTACACGCGCGCTGCGATTAAAAATCATCGTTCGTTTCTACATCGACGACGACAACGAGGTGATACAACGAAATAACTTCCAAAGTAAAATATTCTGGCAATTAAAGTTGGAACAAACTCGATCGAGAGTAAGCAATGTAAGATTCACGTTATTCCTATTCTCGATTTGTGCTACGTTTAGGGTAAACCAAGGCTCTCGATCTCTCCGATCAAGTTAAAAAGACAACAGACAAATTCGTTTTCCAGGAGTCACGATCAAGCTAATACGAATTTTCATAATCGGTTGAATTCAATCCGTCTGTCAGATTCGACGATAGTTTACGTCGACTCTAACAAACCAATCTGCAGGATCTCTCTGGTTATACGTAACGCCAGATACCCTTACATTCACGCATGATACCCATCCATCGCCCATCGACGTGATAGATAGACTGATCGATGAATCGATACCCAACTTGCAACGGTCTACATAGATTTTTATCGATCTCTGTGTCTTGCGACGAGAAATTAAATAAAATTTCACCTCGTGGAATCGTGTCGAGTCTATTTAACCCATTGGAGGATCAATATTGTAAATATCGGATTTCGATTTTTGCATAAGGTTTCACGAAATTGCAAAAGGATGTAATAATAATTTTTCCTAATATTGTCAACATTTCAATGGTTATTAAATATCGCGCAATTGTAAAATCCAGATGGGGGATACGATGTTGAAAAAAATATCAAGGATATTAATATTGTCCTTGGTATTTTATATTAATATTAAAGAAAAAAGAGATTGATCAGCAGGAATTGGTTTAATACGTATGAAGTTACGTTTTTATTTTCATGTAACTAAAAGCGAGGTCACCGTGAATGGCGAATTGCTGAAGAAAGTGTTTACTATTGTAGCTACGACCGTTTAAACGTTGTTAAACTTATTAAGTTATATTATTTAAATATTAAGTAATATTATTTAAACTTGGTACTTTAAACAGAGTAAGTGTGAAACAAACGAATTGTAAATTGTTGTTTAATTGATCTTCAATCTTGATATTTAAATGATCACTAACTGTACTGCCCTTTTCAGAAGAATTAAACAACATTAAACAAGCTTGTGTTTATGCTAGTACTGTGAGTAATATAAACTATACTATACTGCTTATTTGTAGTCAACCACCAATGAATATGATGTTGCTCTTACCTGAAACAAAAAAGAAAGGAGATACTTTGAAAAAAGATATAATCAGAGATGTGGGGTGACATAAAATTATCAAAATTATCAAAATTTCAATTATCAAAGTAGTCGAGAACAATAAGAAAATAAATAATAGAATAATTATAACATTGAATAATTATAAGAAAATAATAAATTTCTAATGAAGTTAATATGACAATCGACAAATTCAATAAATTTCATGATTGTGGGATTCTTCAGAAATAATAACAACGTGGAAAAGTATTTTAATTACGAATAATTTTGTATGTTAAAAATTGTTGTATATTGAATCGATTGAATGCAGCCATAAACAGTCGCGTTTCGTGATGAAGAAAATACAACAGTTAAACTTCCCATATAAAAGTAGTCAAAGCCAATTAGGATAATCAGGATAATCGGAAAGTATTGACAAATATTTATATAGACAAATATCGGAAGTTGTAAAAATTTAACTTTCACTTTTGCTTAATTCTGCGATCTGTTAAATCTGTCAAAGGAAATATTTAAAAAACAAAGTACAAAATAAAATTGAACATTTCACATTTTTATCTGTTGTATGAGAAAAAGAAAAAGAATGTACAAAATGAAATTAAACATTTCGCATCTTCATCGTATCTGCGGACGGTACGTGGGTGAATATCGCGCTGAATTTTCACAGAGAATTCGCTGTTGGAAAATTCACCAAGAAGAAACAGAAAAGACAGGGAGTGCAAACCCGTGGGATCCGAAACTGCTGTGGAGACGGAAGAAACGGAACATGGCGGTTTTGCGATGATGTTTCACATGTCCGATACGGGTGAAACACGACCGAAAGAATCAATAGTCACGCACGACAGCAGCCTGCTCGCGAACATCCAGGCGTACGTAACCATTCATTGTCGCGGACGGATCCTTCATCAAAGTTCAATTTAACTGAAACGTTCCGCGTCCATATTTCCTTCGCGTTGCTACGATCCCCTCTTTATTTTCTTTTTATTTTCTCCTCCCCCTCCTCCTCCTGTCTCTCCCTCTATCTCTCTATTTTTTTTGTTTCCTTTTTATTCGCGGATTCAGTGTTTTCGACGTCAGTCTCATATGGGGTAATTTTCAATGGGGCAACCGTGAGCTCGATTCTACGGCTGAGCTCCATCCGACGAAACGCAAACTTTCCAAACGATGAGAGAACAGTGACCGTTCTCGTCGAATCCATCTCTCTGTCCGTCTGCCAATTGTTTCTTCTTTTATTTCATTTCGTCCGCTTTTTCTTTTTTCTTCTTCTTCCCTTCCCCCTGCCTCGTGCAAAGCCGAGCGGAACAACGGTGCGTGCGTTTCGTCTGGAAGAGGGGACGCGTCTTCCAAACGGGATATTAAAAACGTTTGGCAGCTTCTTCGGCTGGAACCAGTCGCGTTATTAAATTTAGAAAAAAAAGAAAGAGAGAAAGAGACGAGTTTGTCGCTGCGTCGCGTCGTTCAGAAATCTGGTCGGTTGAATTTCTGGAAAATTTCGCAGCGATAGTCTTCTTTTTTTTTTTTTTTTTTTTTTTTTTGTTCGCGCCCTCGGCTCGAGATAATTTCGAGATACGACCCTGCACGGCGAGTTCGAGTCGAATCGAGCAGTCGATAGTTTGTTTGCGATTTTTAGAAAATGTTTTCGTCACTGTCGTTGAGAGAGTGGTTAGTTTTGGTTTCTTCTTATGGTCGTTTGACCCGAAGGCGTGGGATTTTTTCTTTACGCTCGATAGCGAAGATACTCTGTTCAGTTATCGTATTCTTCTTTTAAACTGTACGAGAAACCACGATCAGAATTAAGGGATTCACGAAACAAATCTCCAGGGTATCAAGACGTTTAGAATTTCAGAAAACTACGAAGTACATGCAATATGTATAAAATATATCATACTTAATATATATATATATTTATATATTAAAATATAACACCGATAATGGTATCTTTGTATTCTCTTTCAACATCGAAAATGTATATTAGATATACGCAGATTTCATCCCTTTATTAACCCTTTCACTCTCGACGAAAAGAACGTCGTGAAAAAGAAAATATTTTTTTTCATATCGAAAAGCAATTCTATATCCAAAAGCCGTCTTTCGTAAATTACCTGTACATTCTATTTACCCGTTTTTTCTTCTTTCTTTTTATTTTTCGCGCGATAAACTTTGAAACGTAATCCTTTCCCAAGAGCGGCCAAGAGGTTGACAAAAACACGAAACTGCATAAATATTCAGTGTTTGCGTTTTATAATCGAGCGAGCGTTTCGAATAGTTCGAATAATTTACGGAGCCTGAATTTCAATCTTTTTGAAGCGGTGGATGGACGAGCGTTTCGTTCTACACGCACCGTGAAATGACAGCGACGTATCTGGTAAATAAATCCTCGTGTCGAAAGTATAAGTCGAATGATCGTTAACATCACGCGTCACTAGGCGCCACTCAACCTTCGTTTAAAGAGGATAATTACCAATAACCTCTACCACAATTAGAAAGCTGCCCTTTCGAAAATGGACACCAGAGGCTGGAATATCAATAAATCCTGTCCGCGAGCGTAACGGCCAGAGTTGCAAATGGAGTGAACGAGAAAAACTTCAACGTGGATTTTTTAACTGTTTGTAGATGAGATTCCGAGCGTGTGTGCTTTTTGCGTAGATTTTCCGTTCGTTTTATTTTTGAAGTTTAACAGAGCGAGAGCAACGAGACACACGTTGAATCATTGAACGTCGGTGCGTAAAAATTGATTTCGTGAATGTCGAAAATGGGTTAAGAAAGGGGATTCTGCGATTGGTGATTGAGTTTGGTGCATTCACGACGAAAGATTATCGTACAACAACTCGCGAATTACCAATGTCTCGCACGTTGTCAGGTTGATGAATATGAAATATCACTTCTTCAGATGAAATTTCATAAGCACAAATTTTCTTCGCAATATTATGTAATTTAATGAAAACAATTCTGCACGTAATTCGATCCAATGTTTTCACATTTTAATTTCAATATTTGTATTTTAATTTCAATCGTTTATATTATTACATGCAGATTTGTTACTATTATATTGTAGATTTCATTATTTTTGACTTATCAGTTCCGTTACTTTAAATCTAGATATTCAGAATTGAAGAATTTTTCCATGAAATTGTCGCAGGTAGCTTTTCAATTCTATGTAATTCGCGTATGAAAAAACGACGTGGTTTTTATGACGTTCTTTCTCATATGAGAAATTCAAACGAATATTCTGATTATTCACGAAGGTCAGCAATGAAATTTTGATGCCCCCGTATAAATTTTCTCAATACTGAACACACGCGGTTACAGCGTATTTTCTGTTTTTTAAACCTAGTTGGTAACTGACGATAAAATCAAATTTAACAGACAGAATTGCCTCGTCAAATTTAATCTTTGAACAAACAACGTTTCATATACTACATCAATCTGTAAATGTTACGTTTCATGTATTTTAGACTTTTAGCCAATTATTTATTAATTTTAGACAGCCGAATTACACGTGTTGAACATATATACATACGTGGATATGGTATCCAAAGTGCAGTACTTTTTACAACAAGTAAAAGTGGATAAAACAATTTTCGAAAGCTTGAATTCGATGATCGAAAGTAGAATTTTTAGAATTACAGAACACGACACATTCTTAACATATAAAGAAACGTCAGAATCCAACCATCATCATCGACGGTCCGCTAAAAACGTTTTCAATAAATTTATGAATTTAATCACGCCACAATGCAAATAAACCAATTTACGTTACAGAGGACACGTTAAACAAACCTCACGGCAATTCTCAATAATTGATTTTGCCATAAAATCGCCTCTCCACCAGTCAACATAATTTCCTAAAATTTTCCACATCCCCTCAGGAACAAACGAAAGATTCCACCCTCGTCGGCGTAATTTGATGAAACGCGCGCGCTTTTTTCACTTCAAACTTTCGAGTTCGTGAAATATTAAGTGGATTTCGTTGGGAACGCCGCTTTTTTTTGCATTAAACCGCGGACGCAGGCGCACGTGTGTTTGTGTGTGTGTGTGTGTGTTTGCGCGCGCACGTGCAAGGAACGTTTTATCGCGAGATGAGAAAGACGATAGGAAGGAGCAATTTTTTTTCTCTCCATTTTTTCAAAGGCAGGGAAGACCAGCCGGAAACACGGACGGAAGCAAGAACGGAAGTCACTTTGCGGGATGAGCCGGTTTCTTGAAATAATAAAAAAAAAAGAAAGGAAAAGAAGAAGAGAGAAAGGAAGAAAAAGTACGAGAAAAGGAGGAAACGCGCAGGTTTGGGGGTGGGAGAAATGAGAAGTTAGTCAGCGAGTTTTAGTCGTCGCAGGTGCGGTAAACAATCTCTATTTCACTTTAATTCTCCCAGAAAAAAATCCACGTTTTCAGCTACGTTTATCCTGCCCGCCGAGTGCTTCCGTTCCCTCGCTCGTTTTCCCAACGACTTGGTATCTCGCTTCTCGGGTCGTCTCACCGTAACCCGGTGAAGCGTCAAAGATGGCGGATATTAATTCAGACGTAATCTTTTCAAGTTACAGACGTATCAAGTATTTTGTATAAGGCGAAACTCACTTTCCCTGACGGAATATTCGTTTCAAACATCCTCAAACGTCTGATTCGAAAACCTGCACCGAGTATAATATGGGTTTTCACCTTTTTTAAGTTTAAGACGACACTGGTTGATAACTTTTACATAAATATATATATATATATATATATATATATATATATATAAAACACGCAGTACAGTACAAAAGAGAATTAAACGAATAATTATATATAACTTATAAACAAACGACACGCACAATAATCTAATTTCTTACATTTTCAATTTTACCGACAATGGTTTTACTGATCTTTTGATCTGATCTATATTTGTATTTACGGTTCTAACGACTGTTCTGTTCTAGCGACGACTACGGCTATAATTTATAGACGTCTTGCTTTGTTTTCTTTCTCTCATCGTCCGTAACTTTACGCCATCTCTACAGACGGAAATCATCGATTGATATTTCTAACATATTTCCCAATGTTCTTTCAGATTTTCTCAAGGTCGCAAACAAAGCAAGAGAATCGTAAGACTGACAAATATTAAGACGTTCTGTGTTAAACGTTGATGCAACAAACTTGGTATTCGGTCGATCGGGGATACGACGAGAGACACTCTCAAAGTTAACAGACAACGCGAACAAACGTGCCGGTAATTCGACAGCGCGAACTGGTCGCAGCCACGGAACAGATTGCAACTGCGAAGAAACTACGAGTTTTGTTATTCCATCCCGTGTGAAAGTTTAGCGCCTCGCTGTCCGATCGAGCGAGTATCACTCTGAGCAATAAGTATTGCTACAGACGGCGAGTCTTCAATCTTTCGCCTCGAAGAAGAAGAGACCAGCTTCGTAACAACAATTTTCCTGCTTCAGTACTATTTTTGTAAACGAAACCGACCGTGCCGCGAGAAAGGGTTGCGTTTGTATTACAGAGGCTTTAATGTCGCCCAAGACGGGGGTGGAAAGGAAATGGCGGGCGCGGCACAGTTTTCTGGAATTCCTTATTAATGAAACTCGCTCTGTCAAATTTACATGCAAATGATTCTGTTGTCCTCGAAACACCGGGGAAATTCACGGAACTCTACCCGCGCGGGTGCGTTTTTTTTTTTTTTTCTTTGTTTCTCTTCCTTTTTTACTTCGGTCGGAGAATTGTTCGTCATCCTCGCTTGAGAGATAAAGAACACCCGCTGAAAAATTGAGGCGAACGTGCTCGGATGAATGTGAGACCCTCCTGGCTGTAAGTCGGAAACGAGTTGAAATACATTTTTTCGAAACGTTGGCGTGGCTGATGAGCACGTTCCTCGATGTTCAAATTTAATCAGAGTCGATTGTCAGTCTACGGCCAAGTTTGTTAATTGCAATCGTCTACACCAAAGAGTCTACGAGTCAACAACTGATATATAAATAATTCATTTGGTATTTTTAAATCGATGAAGATTTGGTATTTTACATCGATGAAGAAACACGCTGTTTCGAAGGGCGTGTATCGACGATGTTAATCGACGAAAATAAACCGTTTCGAATGTTAATACGTGGATACGCATTAACGACTTTCGCATTGCACGTTCTTAGAGGTGGTTTTGATTTGATTAAACCAATGGGGAAATTGCAAATAAATTATTTGAACTGTGCAAAGTGGTGAATTATACCTATTCGTTTTGCGATTCGCCGCATACGTGCAGCTGATACGGCATGGTTTCTCCATTAGTTAATGAAATTTCGATCGGAAGTGACAGAGTTTGATTAATTAAAACAATCTGCGCGTACAGTTGCTCGCGAAAATATTATATTGCAGAGGGTTTTTATTGAATGTACGTATTACATGTATTATGCGAAACATTTTTAAATTCAATTGATGTTACAATGAAATCATAATTGCACAATTGCGTTACGTATTTATTTAAAATTCCATTAAATATCACTATAATATTTCTATGACATTTTGATACGTAATATTTTTATTTCTCTGAAACATTTAAAAACCTTCTCCCTTCTCTTCTCTTACAAATTTTCGCAAATGCGACATACAAATAAATTCTTAACGCATGAATAAATATCCCGTATAATACTGCTATATGATCACGACAGTTACGTTTCATTAAATGTCAATAAAGTAGCAAAATATTTCGCACGATACACGCGTACGTGAAAATTTCCCCTCAAGAGCGGTCACACGTTTTTGCAGCCACGAGGCTCGATAATACAGAAACACGAAACGCGCGGAACAATCCCCTCGATTCATCGATCCCGCTAAAAGCGTGCGTTTCAAACGTTACGCGGGTATTCGGGCCCGTGCTCGAATTTTCTATTACGGGCAACGTCGAGCCGTGGCTTCAAACCAAAGTCCAAATCCACAGGTGGCTATTGCCTGGTCATTCCCCCTCCACCCACCCCCACCACCACCCGATTACGCTTTTATTTCAACGAAATCGCATTAGGCGCTAATCCGAATGTTAATTCCAAAGCGAAAGAAAGAGTAAGAGAGAGAGAGAGAAAGAGAGACGTCTCGGAAAACAACGAGGCGGAAAGGAGGTTGGGAGGGGGAGGGCCGATCGACGATTAAGCCAGTTATTTCCGTATAATTAGCAGGAATCGAATATTTTCAGGTCTATCGGAGCCGCTCGGAGAAACTTGGCCGACGAACTTCGTCAAGGAATTCCGGGCGTTTTAATCGAAGAAGCACATCGTTACCGGTCCACGTCCAAAGAGATTAACGCTTTGAAAACTGTCTTCATTGCTTGTGCAGCCGATATCTCACTGAGAGAACGTTTAATTCACCCGATATCTTTTCTCTTTCTACTCCCACACACACACACACACACACACACATACACTCTTTTCTTCTCTGTTGGATTGTATAGGATAATCGAGTCGTCCAGTAAATCTCTCTCTCTCTCTCTCTCTCTCTCTCGCTCTCGTTCTCGTTCTCTGTTCGAAGGGGAAGAAATAAAAAGGAAGGATTCCGTACGCGAGCGATTTGTATCCATTGTGCGCGCAATTTCATCTACAATTTCACCGTATTGTGCTTTCTCTAAATTACCCTAATGACGCTCGGCGATTTCGAGGCCCCTTTCTCGAGAGAGAGAGCACGAACTCGCCGGTAGCGAATTACCTCGATATGGGTCGCATTTTCCCTCCCCCCATACTCCCCTCCGCCACGACCGACTGAACTTCTTTTAGTTTTCTTACGAAGGCGAATTAACAACCGTGTTTGCATCGATGACTTCCTTTTCCTGTTCTCGGGCTTCTAAGGAGATTCGCGGATGCCGTGGCACACATACTCCCTACAGCTCACGGCCACTGAATTGGAATTACTCGCGTGATAATACTTTTAACATCCTCGTGTGCGTGACGAGATTAAAATTAAAGTACCTAAAGTACCTAAACTAGTAATTAATAATTAGCGAGTGAGTCAATTTTATTGCCACGCACGTCGAGAACTTTTTCTCCCAAATTGCAACATTTCCTCAGTTTATTCCCAAGTATATTCAAATGTAACCAAGGCAAGACAAATGATAAGTTTACTGCTTCTTAATTAATTTCTATCCAGCGATAGCATACCGACGAGTTCAAAAGAAAGAGAAAACGACGAATGATTGTGTACGGTTCGGTCACTCGTTATGGTCCGCGAACAAGTTGCCAGCGCAAGGGGTGAAATGCAGACGCGCGTAATTTATTAAATGTAGTACACATATCATTTGTGCATTCTCCTTTTCACAATATATGTACCACAATTATAATTGCACCGCGATCAACACGATTTGCGTTAATCGGATAAATTGGTACATTTCGACTCTCAGGCGTTTCTAAATTTATCTCGTACGTCTTTTCTCGAACAGCAAGAAACGATCTTTGATAAAATGACAAACTCCAAAAAGAAAAAGAAAAAAATGACAGAACTTGCCCCAATCTTTCACGCCTATAATATTGCGTATGCAATTAATGATTCTATTAATAATTCTATTCCACATATACGTATTAAATAATCATATCGAATTCGAGCTAAAACACCACGAATTATTACTAATGAAAATAAATTTATTCTTAAAAATAAATTAAATAAAATATTCCAATGATTAAAACTATAAAATATTGTTAATAAAATTATTCTTATAGACAATAAATTTATATTAAAAAAATATGAATAAATAATCTCCTGTAATATTCTAAATTAAATTCTGAAACTAATTCTGACTCACCTTCAATTAAATCAAATGGAATTCGAATTAAATCAATTAATAATCTAATAAACACTTGAGAAACTTTGATCATTCGCGTTAAAAGTCCTTCACCCTCGTTTCGCGAAACAATTCGCACTCTTTTAACCATAGAATCGTTTTCCCCCTTACTCCGTTAAGAGCGAAATTACGGCCGAGGTGGGAAAAAGGAAAAACACGGGGGTGTGTCATTTAAAACAGCGAAGGTGGTGTCGCAACGTTAAAAGGATACGCGAGAGTTCGCAGACCACTGGCTCAGAAAATCTGTTTACCTGTTCGAGCCGGAGCTCTAGTTTGTCGTGTTGCGGAACGGCGGATCTTAAAAGTGACACTTAAAAGCAAACTTGTTACGGCGTTATACGCTCTTTAAGAACACGTGGATTTAATGTCATTAGCCGGTCGGACTTTCACTGCCGGTAATCTCTAATAATTGCAAAACGCGTCCCATAGTTTTCCTCTGTACGGCAAGGCTGTTGCAACCTTGTCGAGACGATTTTCACAATGAAAATCCATCTTAGAGTTAATTGGGATTCAATTTCTAAATTCCTATGGTGTCATTTAATATTTAACAAATCTCTGTAGTACTGTTCATGTACTGTCGTATTGTGATTGTAATTAGAACTTATTGTTTCATAAAATCCTACAACATTGAGATTTCACAGCCAGGGTACAGATAAAATTTAATCTAACAATTATTTGGAATTTTAATAAAAATCCTACGTCACAATAATTAGACTGTTTCACACTTTCGTCATTTTATTCTTGGAGAATGATCACTTTATCCTTGGAAAACATACACTGACAAGTCGAATTTTCATTTGCTGTCCAGAATAATTTTTCAAATGGTATTTATATGAGTTTTGCCAGCCGATAAAATCAAATTGTAGAAAACAATGACAAGAAGCGGAACAATTGGAAAAGATCAATTCAAAGAGAAAAAAGGAAAAAAGATCCTCTCGTGTTCATCCGCTACATAATATTCCGTAAAAGTTATATCATCAAACGTCAATTAAATTACGCCACGTTATTCTTAAAAACGACTAGCTATTATTCATCATCTTTTACTCGGCGTTCGATATTGTTAATAAGTAATGATTAAATGAATAAACGTATCACTTTATAATAGAATTTAGATAGAGAGATTACTCGGAAGTTTCTTTCAAGAAAGATCGAGCAAAATCCTCTTGCGACGCGAATTTTATTTAAATTTGATTTCATCCTTCACCGACTGCAAAACGACGAGACGACGTCGCGTCTCGACTCGCCGAGAAGATGCGCTTTGTAATGCAAAGAGATGAATATAAAGTTTCACCCTCCCCCCCCCCCGCCCATAAAAACGAACCGGAGATAATAATTATCTTGTATGTTAAAACATAAAATAATAATTCGTCGATTCCAAGCGCTCGGAATGTTGTGTAAATCAACTACGTTTCGAACGATGTTAAAACCTGTGGAAATTTTGCAAAATTCGAGCAGAAAACTTAATAGCAATCACAAAGAATATTGTAAAATTCTTTAATTTCTTTATCGCAACCTTTATGTTTTATACCAGACGCGATCATATTTTTGATGGACTGATGATTGAAACAGTATTCAGTGTTCAACGAGATCTTCAAACAGGTCACGTTTGACATTTTATAGACGAGTTATAGACAATGTTTATAGTCATCATTTAGCTAAGATCAAATTCAATAAACATCGTCAAGATATTTTACGTTGTCTGATCTAAGGAAAGATGATCTTGAGACATGCAAACGAGCAAATGTGTCGAAGGCCTCGCTATTTGAAACTGTTCGTAATTCATTAGTAACATAATAGTTTCAGATGATGAAAAATATTTACAAGATGATCGTTTGGGTAGATAACACATACGACAATTATCGAAGCAGATGGAACAATGAAAAAATAAAATAAAAAGAAGCCAACGAATAACACCTGTGCAACGGACGAATAGAAGAAAATAAGCGCGCAAACTTCAAAAGCGACGCACGCTCGGATATTTCTTTTTCCTTCGTCCTCGTCTTCTTATTCTCGGGGGAAGAACTTATGCGTGTTGTTAAAAAATATCCTCATCTCCCTTATTGCGGATTAATGGAAGTTTAAATCCATTTATCGGGAAAACTTTTAACCGAACGATAAACCATCGGGAGGGGAGGAGAACAATCGCGATTAAGGGGTTGTCGCGATCGAGGTCGCGCGGCGGCGCGCTACGAGCCGAGAAAAATTGAAAAAATCTACATAATTCCCGACGATGAATTTCCCTTAATTCATCGAACGTCGTCCTGTGCCGGCCTTCCGCGTCGCTCAGCCCGCTTTCTCAGCCGATGAAAAGCTGATCAATTCACGCTGACGCGGCGCGAGCCAGCCTCGAATAAATTCACCTCGTCTCCTCTCTCTCTCTCTCTCTCTCATTTTCTCTTTTTTCACGAGGTGCTTCCTTCGCGTCGCGACGACGAAACGAGCAGTTTCTAAAAAAGAATATCGTGCACGGTACGCGCTCGCATACTCCCTTCGATCAGCCTCGCGTCGCACTTAACCGATTCACCTGGAAATTCAATGTCGTTCTTCGTCGCTTGATATCGAGACGCGAAAAAAAGAAAAAAAAAAAAACACGCGGATGAAACGACTTTTAGATAATTTCTAAAAAGTAGATTTTTTTGTTTGTTCCCTCTGGGTGTGGAAATGTCGAGAAATTTCTTAGTGAGTGAGCGTATCGTTTCGTACAATCGAATTCTACGTGGTCCCTTCGAAACATCAAAGTAATTTCCATGCGATTTCATGGAACGTGTCGTTTTTCGTCGCGTTACGAATTTCTTTAAAATGATTAATGAATGAAACAATTGCTCAGTGAATTGCTATCTGTCTGTTACGTATTCCCCAAAAGGAGCAGTATACTATAATTGTTTACTAAATATACGTTCAACGAGTGCACTCTCAGATTGGTTTTAAATTTTACCAATCGTGACAATCGTCAAGAGTAAATTCACATAATTACTTAATATTACAAGTATTAGAGTAAAGTTATTTAATATTACAAATACTACAACAATTGTACTACAAATATGGTTATTTCAATTACCAAGACGTTATATTCCTTCAGAAAGTTTGTTCGAACGAAGGATTATGTCGAATTATATTATAACGAATTTAAAAGATTCCGAATTAATTTATTTCAACGCAATGGACGCTCGTTATTTGTCACTTGACGTTGTACCAATTTGCGAATGCAGAAAACGTCTCTGAAGGCCGCGGCCAACGTTGCTAGTTACCCGTTGAACCGTTCGCGATTATCGATAAACATGGACGATACTAACAAACAGGATTAACGTTGTACCATCGTGGCAAGATTGTCAAGTCCACTAACGAAACTTGCAAACTGACAAACAGTTTCAAGATATAATCTTGCGCGATTTACAGAAGAGGTATCGATTTAAAAAAAAAGAAACGAGAAAAGAGTCAAAGACGTTGAAACATCAGACGAACAACGCGACTGAACAAGATTGATCCTCAAGTGGATCGAGTTAATAACCGTGATGTTAATTTTAATTTTAAATTAATAATTGCACTACTGTGTCAACGAAATATATACCGTTAAAGCGAAATGTCCACTTGACAGTTAAATAATTTTAAAAGGGATCGTGTAGATATCGTTCATTCGCTTCAACGACAACACAACTCGAAATTTGTAGTTTTATTCGTACAGAAAGAACAGCTGTCACTTGTACTTTCTACACGATCGAAATTATCACAAGAACCTGGCATTTTGACATCGCGCTGTAACAAAACTTCTGCCGTAAACTCGTCACTTTCGAATCACGTCAATCTGTTGCACCAAATTTTCAGGAAAAAGGAAAAAAAGAGACGCGAAAGAGAGATAGGGAGAGAAAAGAAAAAACACACACACAGATGATCGACGTCAATTTGGTTGACGGTTGTTTCATCCATTTTGCACGAGTCGACAACATTCTGCTTCAACTTTTCGATCTTGTTTCCAAACGATTTACATGTTACAACCCCCGGTTTGGCCCCGCGTTTGCACACGGATCAATAGTACGGGCGCTTTGTCTAAACGAATCTGTACGCCGCGTCTATGAGCGCGTGATTGCTGTGACTAAAACTATTTGCCAATTTGCAAGTTTCTGTTAATGGGTTTAGCGTGGCCAACTTCGGGCATTGTGCATCCCATCATTTAAACGGAGCAACGACGGCATTAAACATTCTCGAGGATACGCGCGCATCCGCCGCTCGGCGAGGCACGCTCGTTTCTTTTCAACGGGAAGCATTACAGTTTAATTGTGCGAGATTATATAGGCGGCAGAGGCTGCGATTACTTTCCTCCTCCATTACGATGACAGTTACAGTTAGTCATAGAGGTCTGCACAGATCCCCGCTCGAGTGTCTCGTGACAGTTATATCGTTAGACCGTAGTGGATTTTTATGCAAATTCTTATCGCTGAAAATACGACGGAGGGAAAATGGAATCTTGGTAGAGAGTTGTTTTACCTCGTGAATTATTATAGAAAGCGCCGTACGATTCTCGATATTTTGTACGTACGTATTCTGCGAACACATTTCCCGCGTCTTCGAATTTTCTGCAAGTCAAAAGCGTAACGATTCTATCATGTAACAGATTTTCTATAAATACAAGTGCATCTAATTATACTACTTTTTTGTTTTTAAAATTGGAGGCTGAATGGAGAATTGGTATTTATTCAATTGAAAAAAAGATGAATGCCAATATGTTAAAGATTTTGTTAAAACCAATTTAAATTTAAATTTCCTGTCGTATGTTATTTTAAACAGAACGATCATTATAATTCGTTGTTTGTCTAATTTACAACAAAATTTTGACAAGTCATATTAAAATGCAACGGGTCTGTTTTCATTTGTCTCTTGCTATTAGCAAAATAAAAATCACAATCTGTTCTCTCTTTTTGAACAACGCTAATTAAAAAAAAAATACACATATATATATATATATATATATATATATATATATATATATATATATATATATTCCTAACTAATCATATTTTGCCGCGTAACATTCGTTAAAAAACGCACGAGCCGAAACTTTTAATAAACAATGTTGAAACCGTACTGCCGCTTGTCAGCGTACAAAATTGACTTATATCAACGTTTAGTGAATAAATTTTACTTTTTAAAAAGCAACAATTCCACTCCCCCCTTTTCCCCCCCGAAAAACCTGAAATTCATTACGTCTCGATGGCTGAGGAGCATCGCGCGAAGACTTCTCTCCCTAACAACAGCAAAGCCCAGCGCGACGCGATAAAATTGCTTTTCGAAAAGCACGTCGCTTGAGGGGGAAGGTTATCTTAAGCTGCCGGATAAACAAGATAGTCGTCGAGTAGCCAGGTTCAGCAATTTTTCAATAGGATTGTCCAAGTCGGTCGAGCTCACGAATGCAAAGAGGAAAACACCGAGTGAGAGAGAGAGAGAGAGAGAGAGAGTATTCCATTTTCTATCCCCGGACGACGTCGTCGTTCAGCAGAAACAATTTGTCTCGCATCGAAAATTTCCTTGGCGATTTCTCGCGACAATGAAAATCGTTTTCCCTTCTTTCGACGGCCTATTTTTTTAACTAACAGTTTACGCGACCAAACTCTTCCTTCGCCCGTGTGCGCGCGAGTAATCACTCGATCCAACTGATCGAACAACCAAGCAGATTCACGCGTTTCGTTTGTGAAACGCGATATCACATTTTTTTTCACAAAAATGTTTCACTGTTTAAATGGAAACGTATCATCTAGTTTTAATTGTTTGAAATTCGTTTTACTTTATTATTCTAAAATAATTATTACAGGAGGGATGGAAACTGTCGGTTCTTTACTTACGAAATTTGATCGTTGTGAGATTCAAGTGGTGACATAGTTTCTTTTGCCCTTTTATGGCGAAGACTCTCCATTATGGAGTATTTTGAAGTTATGCACTGTTCAAAATTGCAAGTGTTTGCAATTATATGTAAGTTGTCAATATTTATAACAAATGACAAGTGAATGAAACAATCGCAAATTCAGTTGTACAATCGCGACAGGAAAATTGTGAAAAAAATGTTATTAAATAATGTTTAGAACTGTTATAGGAATAAAACAATCTAATTGTTTTAAATGAATCATTCCAAATCTAGTTGTAATTTGCCTGCGCCTGGTTTGAATTAATTATAAAAACATTCTGTCTCTGTAAATTCACTGTGAGCACATTCTGTAGAATGATGAACGCTTATCGCTATAATATATGATGAAATAACTTTTATCCTTTTTATTTTTAAAATGTATAAAATAAATTGTAACAAAGCTGTAAAATATACCAAGATTCGCAAGAATTCCAGTTGTAATTATTTTTAATCTCAATTTCAATCTGTATTTTAATACATCGCGCTTTGGTTTACTTCACATTGTGTTTCTTTTTTTCTTTAAAAAAAACGTGTCGCATATTGAACAATTCTCAAATGTACATTAATCCCAGTAAAAGTATCATCGAGAAATCGTGGAATATCAAAGTTGCCGACTGATGATTACGAGTTACGAAATTTATCCAGGATTATAATCTTAACAATGATTAATTGATTAATGATTGCAATGGTTATAGGAATGTTTACGAAAGAAATTAATTACTGTTCGCCGCTGGGGGCGGTGGAATCGCGGTGGAAACGATTGAACGACGAATCGGGGACGATACAAGAGGTGACGAACGGGAAACATGGTCATTTGAATTGCTAAGCCGCGAGAAACACACGAGCTCGACGATATTAATCGTTCGGGAATCGATCTTCGCGCGGTGGAGAAACAGAAAGGAAAGGTGGGGAAAAGAAAGAAACACACGGGCAACCAGATTTCATTTGGCTCTCGATTTCCATTGGAACTCGGAGTAGACAACGCCATCACTACTTTCATATCAGTATTTTCTATCGCCATTCGTATTTCCATTTGCTCACTCCGATGTGAAAATAAATTATACTTGTAAAGATAAAAGGAAGTGTCCTTCTCAACAAAGTTAAATTGAATCATTAAACTTTGTTGGAAATATATTTCATTTTTACAAGTTTCCACAAGTTCTCTGATAATTACAAATTATTTCTTTGCGCAATTACTGGAATTCATTTTTAACGCGTCTTATTACAAAAGTAAGGAGAAGCGTTCTTTTTTTTTAAATTAAATCATATTGAACTTCGTTGAGAAAGTTCCTTTCTAATTTTGTTTCCACAAGTTCGTATAATAAAAAAAAAAAAAAAAAAAGAATGTGTCTTAATAAATACAATGTAACCAAGAGTATACAGAGAAATTAATACAATGGCGAAACGCATTAAAATGCAGTGAAACTTTTTTTTTAATTTAAATTCCCAGGCTCTACTGCTTCTTCGATATGTCGCCCCCTCGTCGAGAGTTAATTGTAGAATTACATGCGAGGTTTATTCCATTCGTGGGATAGAGTTACGGGTTCCTTTTGCGTTCTTAAATATCGTTGCAATACCATTGACGCTACAGAAGCGTCAAGCTTGAACAGTGAGAGACGAAATATTCAGTCACAGCGTTTCAAAAAGCGCACGCTGACAAAGTATTTCGCTTCGACATCTTTCTAAAGCGTTTCGTCATTGCGCGACAAGCAGTTTTTTGTGTACCTTTGCCACCTTTCATTACGGAATTGAGGTAGTCACTGGATTTACACGCGTCGAGTGAATTTCCACGAAAAATGGACGGATACGCGCGCGGTTCATTCTCTTTCTTCCTTTCTTCTCTTTCCCTTTTTTTTTTTCGAACCTTTCAAAACAACTCCGTTATAAAAAATTTGAAATATTTCGCGAGTTATAGTTTTCATTTTTCTGAAAGCTTGTCTCCGCACTTTATTAAGCTAGGATAAACAATAAAACGCGTTTCTAAAAACGAAAGAGAAAGAAAAGTGTACGGAACAACACGCGCGATACAACTCGAAAACAAACGCGAGCATGATTTATCACGCGCGTAATCTAATCTCATAATCCATCGTGTAACGTAATTTCAACCACCGTTTATTAATTTTTATCCCGAGAACTCGAAATAATAACGCGACTGCTCCGTGAGAAGATGAAAAAGAAAGTGTAGAATTAATTTTTCTAGAAGAAATGAAGCCTAGATTGAAAGTTTATAACATACTTGCAAGTGTGTGTCTGTAAGTTAGCTGATAAACTGGAAGCTTGAAGTTTCTATAATATTCTATGTTTCTTCGTCCCGAGGAAACTAATTTCTTTATTTAGAATTTCTATGATAAATGTGTAAATTTCTATAAATTGGCTGACAATTCTACAAATTAATTAATTAAAGATTGATGATTATGAAAAGTTTCACTTGTAAATAAAGAAACTAGTTACTTTTGTAAAAATTGACCAATTAATTAAAAATTATCTAATTAATCAAGTACTTGTCAGGTGCTTAGAAATTGTTATGCATTTATAGGAAATTACAAAATGATACAGAACACATACAATGTGCAAAAATATATAAAATACCGAAGATACATATATAAAAGATATATAAAATACCGAAGGTATACAGATAAAAGCATCCGAACAGTTTCTATATAAAAATGATATCCCACACTGAACATGATTCGAAGAAAAATTCTAACTAGATGCCAAGTCTAGTGATCCTACATTACAACAAAAATATTCTCTATGTGGCAGACTATATTTTGTACAACTTTCCAACATTCGAATTCAATAACCGATCTTGATGAACCTTTTCTCATAAGCCCGTAATCGCCGCCTCGCAATCTATGTACCTGTTACACGTGTCGTGATTTCGCTGGTCGTGCAACAATACGCGAAATGATTGAAAAAAACGGTACTCGTCCTATCCTCGTCCAATCCAAAACGGATTTAAAAAGAGAAAAAAAGAAAGCGCGCGGAACGGAAGAAAACGACAAAAAAGGGGGAGGGGAAAGAAAAAAAGAAACGACGAGGGGAGAGAGTGGAGAACATCATAACTCGATATCCGAATATTACGTATCAATCACCCTTCGATCCGGCGCGAGAGCAAGGAAAGAGGGGGGGAAAAAAGGACAAAAATTCGAGCTGGCGTTTCACTGGGGATGAAAGGATTAACGAGAAGAGGGAGAGGAGAGCATTATATTCGACGGAGCGACCACGATGACGCGACACGACACCCCTAAATCCAGTGCACGCGGAAATCCACCGGCACACCAATTCCGTGTGATCGTTTTGCTCTCTCCTCCTTCTTTCTCGCTCTTCTCTCCCGCCCTTTTCCCTCTTGGCTCCCGTTTTATCTTCTCCTCGTGGAACGGCGAAGTGCTGCGACAACGAGGATCACAAAGCCAGCAACCTGCTGGCTTGTTCCACCAGACTCGCGATTATGGCGAGAGAAGGGTGACGTCGATGTCTCGTTCGAATTCCAAAAGATAAATGCGCGACGCATTCGTTTGGTAAGTTCGCCAGAGGCTGCGAGTCTCTAAGACAGAGATGGTCAACTGGCGCCACGGCCCCTGCCCCCACTTCTCTGATTGCTAGCGCTATCCCCTCCACTGCATCGATGAGTGAGAGAGTGGGGCGCCGAGGTGAAATGTAGTGGAGGGATCGATGTTAGCCCACGTTTGCTCTAAGTAACTAAGAATCGACTGGTCGGAAGGAAACGACTAGCTAATGATTCTTCAACAAATAAGTTGAAAAATCAATATTCGTAGGCAATTATCTGAGTGTTATGGCTAACTAGTCTTAACTCCAGGTTGAGGAGTTAAGACACAAATTTGTAGGTTAAATGCCGATTACTTCTTTTTATTTTTTGAGTCACGTTCTTGTACAAGTGACTGTCGCAGTTTTCGAGGAATTTCGGGAAGTAGTGGAACTTTATCGCTCCTGGTTATAAAGCGTATGACAACGACGACGACGTTAGTTTGAGTGGGACCATTCGTCTCGTAGCGAAACGTGCGCGAAAACTCGACTGACGGGCTAACCATATCTCTCTCTTTCTCTCTCTCAATTTCCTGTGTCCGGTGTTGTTCTTCGTCCATTCTCGCCAGACTTTCTGCTTCACTCCGTCTCTCTCTTCTTTCTTTTCTTTCGTCGCTCATTCCATATGCGCTGTACGCATATTTTTATTTATTCGTATGCACTGACGTTTAAAAATTTGGAACTTCAGCTCTGAAGTTTTGGAGCTTCAGCTTTAAAGTTTCGAGAAAAACGATGGTCTTTCTGGGCAAGTATTTTACTGGCGACATTCATTGCAAATTGTAATATTGTAATAAAATGTTAATAATATAACATCACAATTGAAATCATAATATAATTCTTGATAACATTTACGAAAAAGTTTCTCTTGCCTAGAAAAACGAAGATACTTCAAACTTTTTAACTAGAGTGTATGCATTTTTATTTGCATTAGATGTTGAGTATTGAGATTATTTAGAAAGGGAGAAAATTTAGAGATTTATTTTTTCATCAGTGAGACTTTTCAGAGCATTTTTGATTTGAAATTCATAGCGAATCTAGTTAGAGCAACTATTTGTCTGTGTTATTACTCTGTATTTAGAGCAACGAAAA
This sequence comes from Tetragonisca angustula, assembly GCA_036937485.2. Classification (NCBI taxonomy): domain Eukaryota; kingdom Metazoa; phylum Arthropoda; class Insecta; order Hymenoptera; family Apidae; genus Tetragonisca; species Tetragonisca angustula. The sequence goes on from JAWNGG020000265.1 coordinate 171,253, forward strand.
GGGATAATTTGGTAGCAGCAAACGTCACGCGCTGACAGATAATACACTTTTCACCTTGTTAACAAACACGCATTCAGAACGGGACACAAAACTTATAATATGTCGCATTTATTGAATACGACGCGGCATCACGTGAATTAGGAAGAGCAACATAATTGCTCTCTACACCGACCTAATTACAAACATAAATGAATAATCAGAAATGCGGGAGTATAGCCTACATACAGAACTCTGTATCCCGCGCTAATGCCGACGTTAACTTTATATTTCTCAAAGTACGCACGTTTAACTTGCCACGTCACGCGAAGCTTATTATAATATTTCATACTGAACTTTAATCATATCGTTTTAACGTACTGTGTGTTATAAAAACATTTTCACTCTTGCCGTGAACGAATTATTTCTCAAATTATTTCTCACGGACCATCAGATCGAACAATCGAGTTTCACACCATCGATTACGACGCATCCTTGTTTGAAAATTGTCTCATTGCAGCAAGAGAAAATTCGTTTCCACTTACTAACTGGAATTCAAAGACATTGCCATAGCGACAACACCGAAAAGAAAATTTTTCTATTTCGAGTTGTGCCACGTGTGCAACGTGTACGATGCATAACACGTATACGACATAGATACACGCACACGCCACGAATATAAAGTGCACACGGACAAGAGCGGATAGAAGGTAGCGGCAAGTTTTTACGCGGCCAGCTCGAGTGAATGACCGGTCAGAGCCGCCTCTCACTCTCGTCTCTCTTCCGATTCATTCGTCTCTCTTCTCGCTCCGTTTCTCTCGCTCTCCCGGAGAGAGTGTCGACTCACGACAGAAAGCACGGCACTCGCAAAGAGAAAGAGAGAGAGAGAGAAGCGAACGTAGACAGAGGGAAGGAGATAGGGACACGAGAAGCACAGACGGAAGGAGACGCGAGCGTCGCGGCTGCAACGTGGCTCTCTGTGCGGTTCTCTGTGGCTCTCTGCGGCCACGCAGCGAGACGACGTGCATTAGGCGACGTGCACACTCTACGAAACGGCCAACAGGCTGGCCAGACAAACGCGTTCGACGCGTCGAAACCGTCGCGAAATCGACCCTCTCATTGTCTCCGTGCTTCAATATTTCGTGCAACAGCTTCCACCGTTTTTTCCTCTCAATCTGCTTCCCTCCTGTGTGTAACAGATGCACGATCCGGAGTATACAGAGTGGGTCACATCTAGATTTACGTCATTATTATTATGAAAAATGTTTCGGATGGTTCACAGACACGTTCAATCAGTCATTGAAGTCGCAGAATCTTCACTAATTATCACAATTTTACCTTTCAACCAGTTTTATCAAATTAAATCAATCGAATATCGTCCTTCGCGTCGCAATAATTCGAGAAATGTCCAAATATACTTGCGCATATTTAATTTCAATCCATCTCTAATTCCTCAGTGCTTGGCTTCACATTGTTGCATGCACCTCGATACACGTTCGAAACAGCGAGACGTCTCTGTTGTTAGTGGATCGACTGATAAACACACTAAGTTGGAGATAGATTTAATAGAAATTACAAAATACATATATTTGACTCTCACACTCTATTTCAACTCTCATACTCTGCTACACTCAAGTCACGCGTCTATCCAACTCTCGACTGGGCATCTTCCCGATCACATTTGTTTTTTCGTCACCATGCCCGCGCTCAGCTGTTCTCGCATACATCTCTCTCATTCGTTCTCTCTTCTGCCCTGGAATATCTCAAACACTCAGATCACACCACACCACTCTTATACTCTCACTCTCGCCACACTCATCCTTCCATACGAACACCATGTATTTCCACACATCTATGGCAACCACTACCACATCTGTGTCCTCTTTCTATTTTTCTTTTCTCGTTTTTTTTTCTTTCTTTCTTTCTATGTCTCTTCGTCGTCGTAACCGCTGATTCGTGACATATCATCGTGTCGAGATATATATATATATATATATATATATATATATATATATACACGATGCTTCATCACTGCGGCCGTTATTAAAATCTTTTAGCCAGCGACACGTGTTTCTTGCCTCGTTTGTTCCTCCTGTCACGGGGAACGCGAGCCTCGCCACTGTTCCAGTCTCATCGTCCAGGCTCCAACCGATGGCAATCTCGCGACGCGCGCGATCTTCCTCTTCCGGCGCGTTGCTCGTTTCCTGAACTTTGCCAGATTGTTCTACGAAAACGGGCCGCCAGGAAGATCGCCGAGCGAACTCGTTGCGTTCTCTCTCTACGTGGAGATGTTCGAATATTCGTGTTCCGTAACTTGTGGGACCCTAAAAATCATGGAAAAAAGTCCTATCTGTCTTATGAGACATAATGAATTTTCTGTTTTAATTACTTTTACAAAAGATGCTCGAAATGGCCACCTTGCATTTGAAGACAAGTCTGCACGCGTTTTGTCATTGATCTCTATCATTCCCGGCGTTTCTCGAATTTGTCGAAAGCCTTGCTCCTATTTAGTATTTCAGCATGTTCAACCGATGCTGCGTGTACAATAGATTTTCTTTCATGATATTTGAAGATTCAGCAAATTTCGCAATACTCTCTAAATCAGTTCAGTTCTTACTAATAATCGTAATACATGTCGTATAAGATTATTATCGTAATACATATCGTGTTTGAAGTGATAATGGAGCGAATATTACGATTATTAGTATATTATTATTATTACTATTATTATTATTATTGTATTACGATTATTAATAAGAACTGAATTGATTTAGAGAGTATTGCGAAGTTTGCTGAATCTTCAACTAGTCACATGAAAGAAAATCTATTGTATACGCAACATGCTAGAGCGAGGCTTCCAACAAATTCGAGAAACACCAGGAATGATAGAGAGAAAGTAATCAGATGAATGACAAGACGCGTGCAGGCTTGTCTTCAAATGCAAGGGTGGTCGAGCATCTTTTGTAAAAGTAATTGAAACAGAAAATTCATTATATCTCATAAACGAAGACAGATATGATATATATTTATATGACTCTTTTTCATTATTTTCAGGCGTACAATCAGCTCCCGAAGTGGGTCCCACAAGTTACGAAACACCCTGTATATACGTACATATGTTATTTGTGTTGCAAAATATTTTGAAAATATGTCTATCGTATATACAATACATTATTGTGTTACTGTATATTTTTAAATATATTATTGCATACATGTTGTATATATTATTGGTGTTGTAAAATATTTTGAAACTTTATTGATACTACAATGAGAAATAATTATTGTTGCAATATTCGTAATTGCACATATTATACATATTATAAAGATATAGGCTGTGTACATGTATATGTAAACTTCATAATTATATTCATGACTATATATATATATATATATATATATATATATATATATATATATATATATACTGCAAGATATTTATGGCAAAAAATTAGTACGCAGTACAAATAGTTATCCATGTTAAACTATGTTGTGCGTTAAATATGATTTCGTTGAATGTTAAAACTTATGACTGCGATTAAATATCCTCCTTTCTTTCAGATTTATTTCAATATAATCGCGATAGTTGAGTTTCATTGTGTTCATAAAATGTTACTATTATAGTATTCGAATACTTTCATGAGCAACTGTATGTGTGTTTCCAGCCGACGTTCCTTTTTTTTATTTTCAAATCACAGATTCCATTTCCAATATTAAACAGATAGATTCGATAATCTGAAATGATTGGAAAAAAAGAAAACTCTACTACGGGATTAACAAACCCATAATTTTACACTTCTTCCCTCTTGCATTATATTTTCATATCGACAGAAAGGTCTTTACTCAAAGCATAGACAACTAATGCCTCTACATGCGATTCAGCCAACGCAGATGAAAAAATTTAACAATTCCTCTCAACTTTATGAAGTTTGAACTCGAACCGTCCTGAAGAAGCTCGTACGAAAGAGTAAAAGAAAAAAAAGTGAAAAAAGGGAAGAAAGCAACAGAAAAGAGGTAGAAAAGAGGGGAAAAAGAAATAGAAAAGACGTATTTCATGGTATAAGAGAGAAGGGTCTGCCTTCCAGCGTGAGAAGATACAAACGGCCATATTGTTATCGCTGAGCATCGCTGGACAGGGGCGCATTTATATCCCTTAAGGCTCCGGACGGATTTGTTGTTATTTATTCCATCCTTGGCGAAATTTTTCAATTTCCTTCGGCTCCATTCAACGCCGCCGCTGCATGCATTCAACGTGCGCGTTACCATAAGAAACGTATTGCTCGCTCACCTTTCGTCTCCCCTCTGCGTCATATCTCGCTGCTCAACTCCCGAGTCTTAGGCGTCTCGATGGTTCGGGATTCAACGCGCATCCCGAACACCCGAAGGCCATTCCTATAAGCGTTAAAGAGGCCCGGGGATCCGCACTTTGTTGCAACACACGCTCGATTTGCTTGCATCCTGTGTCTCGAGGCTGATCGCGCGCCATACGATTTTTCGCTTACAGCTCGACCGGAACACCGAACCGGTTATCCATCCGCACCACCGTTTTTTGCCTTTGCTCTGGATTTTTCTTCCCTCTTTTCTTTTTCCTTTTTTCTCTTTGTTTCTTTCGAGGTGGTTGCTGCCCACTGAAATTCCGGGAGCCGCAGGTTTCACTCGCGCTGGATATCTCATTTGGATTCCCCTCGAGCTGTGATTGATCGCAAAGAGGAAACGCGATCGGAGGGACTGGGCGGTTTGAGAGACGTCGAAGATGGCTCGATAGGACGATAGTAATGTTGTTAGAAAGGATGTGTACGATTTGTCGAAGAGTGAATGTTCCTGTCTTTGTTTCATTTTTGCTGGACATCGATGAACATTCGCCTATGAACTTTGCTACAGAAGGAGTTTGACAGACTCTTTTTAAGAGTAGATATTGTTCATGTAATGCAGTTGAAGTTTCATTCGTGACTGCTCTGTAGAAAGAAGAAGAAAATGAAACAAAGAAAATGGCGCTCGATGATGGTTCGTTCTGTCTTGGAAATGATGTCTATAATTCGTTTCTGTTGTCTCGTTACTTTCGCCGGGGACCGACAAAAAATTGCTAAGAATCGCACGATGCGATCATAATGATCACTGGAAAGACTAGGTTCGTAGCTGTTTTCCTAATGGGGAAACTCTTTTCGCAAAATTGAAGAAAAAAAGAGAGGGAAGAGAAAATCCTATCGCACGCTCGGAGCTTTCCAAATCTTGACAAAAAGTAAATATCTCAGAGTGATTTCGCATGGTTAAGAACCGAAGAAGCAGAAGTACAAAGACCAACACAGTGAGTCATAATTTCTTGTCTCCGGTTTGCAGCGTTCTGTTTTTGGTCCCAAAGCGTAAGAAACGACACGGTCCAGCACACAAGCTACGAAATTAACAGCACTGTAAACGAACGTCGAAAAGTAAAATTTGCTTTGATTTCAAAACTGAATTAACATATACATAACGTAAAAAAATAGAAAAGTACAATATATAATAATAATAACAAGAAGAAGAAGAAAAAATCTCTTATCAGAAAATTCCAAAACTGAATTGATAAATATAACGTAAAAGAATAGAAAGAGATATCATGTATAATAAATAATGTAATAATATGAAGAAAATGAAGAATATAATATGTAACAAGACGAGACTAGAAAAGAAAAGAATAATTGATTTAGTACCAGCACAATAGAAGATAAGGATTCATTAATGCTCTAACGCCCTGTGCAATTACTTAATATTAATAATCTATTTTAGAACGCTGGCCGTTCGCGATGATACGAAACTGACATTGACAAAAGACTCTGTTAACGTACAAATTTTCTGCGCAGCTCGCTATCAAAAAGTAAATTCATCAACATCTTTGCCACGACGCGCTCTACAGTTGCACGATAAAGCTTCATTTTCAGAGGAATTATCTTCCATCTCCGCGCGCGTCAATAACACGAAGAGTAAAAAAAAGAATTATTGGAAGAGAAAAAAAAGCACGTGTTCGTATCTGCTATTAAACTGCCTAGTTACCTATTAATAGACTGTTTAAACTACAACATTGATATCCTGTAATAAAACAGCCTGTTTCTACTTTGTTTCATTCATTTCATCATTCGAATTTGCATGTTTGGTATTTCGCATAAATTACTTGACAAAATAGCGAACAGGTTGCCGTTCGATCATCTTCTATATTTCGCGAGTCAAATTTTCCACATTCTATTTCGATTTGAAGTTGATCTACTTTCAAGCATATTGTCCATTTATCTTTGCGCGTAAAATTCACCGTTTCTACGAATTCAAGAAAATTTCAACAACCCTCGTATCGTAATACTTCGTTAATTCTTCATTTTTCTCATTTAGTCTGTCCCTCGGAGTGAAATTGACAGTGGTGGGAAATTAATGTCAAATAAAGCAACAAAGGCAAAAAAGACAAACACAGATAAACTCGCAAATTCTTCTGTCAAATAGATTGAGATTTCGAGTCGATTGCATCCAACCTAAACCTCGTGTATACGCTCTCGATTTTGCATCGCGATCCTGCACGTTGTTTTATACACATTCTCATCGCAAAGATGTGTCGAATCATTATATTTCTTACGCTTCTCGACTCGTCTCCGAGTTCTGCACGTCGTCCGTTCAATCTGCAAACTCGCCAATTCGAAAGAAACGTGAATGCTCGAACGAACTCGAACTCGGCGATTATTTAGCCGCGAATGATCGTGGAAAAGAGCGACCGCGAGTCAGCACCTTGCGGTTCAAGCACCGTGGCGAGTTCTAGGGTCAAGATCTCGAGCGCAGCGTTCAGGAATGAGAGAAAGAGAGAGAGAGACAGAGACAGAGACAGAGAGAGAAGGAGCGACTTAGCCAGCCAGTTTCCGGAGCCGCCTTATCTCTGGTACGTGGCAACAGCAAGTGCACCGTGCACAAGCGGCGCATCGCGCCATTACGTGCTGATTATGCGAGACAATGCCTGTTTTTGCCATATATCCGGCCGAGGAGTCCCGTCCGTGCGAAACTCGCAACAATTTGCGGCGCGCCTTGGAAAAAAGGCGTATCGCGCGCCGTGGATCTTCAACGCGATAGGAAAACGCGTCGCGACGAACGATAAAGAAGTAACAGACAATTTCCTGTATTAATTAACGCATTACAAGCCAACGTCAGCATAACGTTTCGTCACAAACGTCGATCTACCTCGTCGAGTTCTGTTTTCTTCTCTCGAACGAGTTACGAAGAGAATGCGAATATATCTTCGTTCTTCCATTTGGATGAAATTTAAAGAAACTGAAGTATCATACTTGTTGGTGATTTTTTTTTCAGTTTCCTTCGATACGATTTCGATAAGGTTTTCTTTCTTTGCACTTTGACTTGAGAATTCGTTGTTCCGTTGAAGGAATGAAAGTGTTTTATTATTGAGACAGATGACCCAAAATTATTATTAATATATAATTATATATTATACGTTATTAATATAATCAATAGGATGTTTCTAACTGAGATCCACAAAATATCTAGAACCCTCGTCGTTTTGTGTGAAATATTTAAAATTGATATACGAGTTTCTCGGAAGCCAAACTAATCAGTTTCGTCCTTCATAACTTTCCTAAATACACACTTAATATGTACTCAATTCTCACGAATGATCTACTTTACGAAGTTCGTTCGGTCTAAAAAAAAATTCCCAGTTAAACTTAAGAAACATACGTGCCCATAACTACAGATTTTTGTGCAATTTCATATCTATATTATTCCAGTACTTAGAAAAGAATATTTTCTAATAACATTAGAAAAATGCAGATCAAGTTCGATACTTGTTTCACTCTCGAGTTTTTATATTTTCTGGAAGTTGCTACTACGTAACCAACTGGATTCATGGAAACAAACTTTCAGCTCGAAACAATTTTTCACGATGACCATTCCTCGCCAGGTTCACAAACTGGACGTGCCAATACGACTGGAATGTTTTCAGGATGAAGCAAGATATCTCGACAAAAGAGGGAGAACAAATCGCTCGAGAACGAATCGTTCGAGAACTGGACTTGGTCTATTTAGTTTCTACGAGAACGAGTCGACTCACAGCCGGTCGACACCTTCTCGTTTCGCGGAATAAATTTCAACGAACACCGCTGGCGAGATTTATGTTACTCTGTCCGCGGCCACTGTGGAAACACGCGATTCTCTATCTATCGACAGGTAATCTTATCAAGGCGTTGCGTACGGACATTGCGTGATACTAGACCAGACCTTGATAGATGTACTTCGCAGATTTCCTTCGTAATATCAATCTTCCCCCTTCCCCTCGAGCCGGTGGGAAAAATTCCTTGATATAGTACTGCCAGTACTGAAACTCCAAGATGCATGGCCGGTTTGAAAATCCTGTTATCTTCGAATCGAGCCAGGGAATCTCGTTTCCAATCGTCTGCCCGTTCTTGTCCAATCCTCGACCGCAAATTTCTTAACATTTTCTATAGCTAAGTCCTAAACGTCTACGAGTTGAGAGACTCGTTTCGAATTGCATTAATTTCACAATGTGAAGACTTCGTTTCGAATTGCATTAATTTCACAACGTGAAACATTTGTTGCACGCTGTCGCGCGTTCTAGATTATCGATCTTAATTCTACGAGTTGATGGAAAGAACAACTTTGAAAACACCGAAGAGATGATACGATACATGATACAGCATTCATAAAATATTACATCTACTGAAACGTGTGTACGAAAAGTAGAATATCTGTATTAAAAATAGAACTATTTTGTTCTTTGAACAACTGAAATAAGAAGTTTCATACTTACAAGTATACTATGTAATTATCGAGTCATATTTGATTCAACGATAGGTAGATTTCTTTTTCTAACCAAAGTTTGATGCTCTCATTCGACAGTTCAATTTTTTTAGTTACTCTGGTATATTATAATTAGAAAAAAAAATATACTGACAAATTTTTATAATTGTCACTCTCGTTCTCAGATTCGATTTGGTAATAACTGTCTTTAGCAATATACTATATTAATTTATATATTAAATTTAGTATTTTTATTTATAACATTTATATTTAATATAATAATATATTATATTCGTATAATATATTTTTCTTCAGCGTTCCCTGCGCAATAACTGAAGAAAAAAAGCATATTCATAAACATACAACTGTAATATATTTATTTCATCACACTCAAGTGATCCTTTCTCCACCGTTGTCTACGAAGACCAATCATCGTCACAAAATCAAGTCGTTTCCATCTATCCGGGCGGCAATTTTCCAGCCATTCATTAACCTGGCGAAACACCGGCGAAACAAAATGTCAGATTATCGATAAGGGGTGGCAAGCGATCGTCGTACCGAGAGGGAAGCTCGCCTTTCGACCGCGAAATTTCAACTCGTCTCAACTTTCGCCGCTATCACGCGCCGATGGCCGGTTGCGGTGTATCAAGAAGTTGGATGAATCATGAATAAATTCATCCGATAAACGGCCCGCCTTTGTGTGATACCAGGCAAGTTTCTTTATAACGGCTGGAGATCCCCTTACGACAGACCCGCTTATGATAAAACTTGTCTCTCTATCTCTCGAGGGTGCTTGAATTATTAGCGCGCGCAAATAGAACGGGGCTGTCGGTGAAAATTCCCTGCAACCGGCCCACGTTCGTTTTCTTTCACGTTAATCGTGTCACGATCGATCGGTTAGCAACTTATTAAACCGTGATTTACTCGAAGAGATTTCTAATACACGCCACACCCGAGGAATAAAGTGATTATACGTCGGTGAACGTTCCTCACGAACTGGTAATTTCTTTCTTGTTTTTTTTTTTTGCAACTGTGCCCGTTCATCGAATATAACAAGTGCTCGAAAATTAGCTACCGTATTCGATTGAAATTCATACTGGAGAAATTAAAATTTCCCGTGTTCCTTTAAATACTTGAGATCAGTCTGTGTAAATTCCAAGTGCTTCAGGAATGTTCAAAATCCTCGTGTTTTAAATACTTGACATCAGTCGCACCGATCCGTATTTCAAATAGTTTAAGAATGTTTCTCTTTAAATACTTGAAATCAGTCGCAGATGTCTACGTACAGATTTCAAATACTTTCGAGCTTCGATATTCGTCTTGAAATGCTTGAAATCTTCAAATGCAGAGTCTCTTGTGACTGACTGACGTACGAAAATAAGTGAAGAACTTATAGAATAAGATCTTTCCGGGGCTTCGATTTGAAAACAGTAAACCTTGAGTATAACGTTTTTGATTAAGAACTGGCATTTGATAAATTTTTTTTTTTTTTTTTGGAAATGAAGCGTTTTATGAAAAAAACTTTGAGACGAATAAATAATTAACGACAATTTATTTATTAGTCAACATTGGGTGAGTTTTGCTGCATTCATTTGACAGACGATGAAGATACAATTCGGCATTGGAAAATTCTAATTTCAACTAGCAAATTAATCAGAATGAACAAAATATCGGGGAGATTCTTTTTTAAATATTTGGAATGCAACACGTGTACGTATGCAGTTAACAACAAATACAAAAACAAATGTCCTAATAGCAGTGTGTATTCAATTTTATAACAACGTAATAATTTCATTTTTTAAAACCGTGTTTTAAACCGCGTACTACACTATACTGCAAAACATTTCCCATCAGGAATGATTAAAAAAAAAAGAAAAAAATGAAATGACAGATATACTAAGTTCCGCTCGAAACTACCTACGTATATATGTTAAATTGTCTAAAAGAAAGAAAAGAGGAATTTCAGACAATCTTTCTACTACATCGCGTAATCTTGGCAGAAATTTATATTTCGTTCCTGAGAATTTTTTTTTTTCCACAAGTAAAATGTTTAACACGATGTTGAGAGATATTTCAAAGTCGTACTCATTGCATGTGTGACTAAAACTATCGAGGAACACAGCGGTCGGGCCCGATATGTGTATCAAGATCCGAGCTTCACTCGTAGAAACACGCGAGTGTAATTATCTCGCTCCTAGACGCACGGTCCTTTGAAAGAAATGAATAAAACAAAACGAACTTAATGTTCAACGATATGCAAGAACGATGGGATTTTCGTCAGATACGAAAGTCATCTTTATCGAGAATACACAGTTGTTAAAGTATTTGAAAAGAAGAAAAAAAGAAAAAATACAGACTACTCGATAAGGAATGTTACAATCAAGGGCAGAGTGATTTTAACGTTTAGGGATCAGTCGGAACTATAAAACAGACTTAATTAATATAGCTTTGTTTCAGGGAAAATTGGGTTCGAAAATGTGCAAAGATTGTAAATTTTTTTCTAGAGGTAATTACGAAAGAAAAATTCAAGTTTTTTCAACGTTTATAAACGCGACTTTCAGCTTTGTATTTTCAGTTTCTTAATTAGGTTAACCTGAAATGTTGCAATATTTGTGCAGCAATTCGGTAGTTTTTCGGAAACTCATTTCTGAGGTAAAAAATTCTAAATAAATGCAACGCCACTGATCTTCCCTTATCTTTCATACGATACGTTATGCAGAATATTAAACTATCTATTAAAGTCTTTCGACGTAAAAATATACAAACACCTTTTACAAGGAATATTTAATACTCTGTCTTCAATTTTTATTTACGTCAAACACTCTTTCAGATGTCGTAATGCATCGATTGGCGTGTGACTGTTAAAAAAGGGAAAGACAAAATTGAAGAAAATTAATAGGTACATTGAATTACTTCCTGCTCGAAACATTCTTTCCAATAACGAACACTGAAGATAATTTTCATTCGCCGATTAAAACGGGGCACTCTGTACAGCTCTATAAATTTGATAAACAGAAAGATGTTCGAACAATCAGAGAAAGAGGGAGATTTTGCAATGATGTACATTAATTGAGAAGAAAGAGAAGAGAGAAAGAAAAATTAGAAAACGAGAAGAAAAACGCGAAATATCTTAAACGTTCGAGAGTCGATCAGGAAATCGAATCTCGAGTGTATTTACATATTAGCTCAATAATGGATGCTATGCGTGCGCTGCCGCGGGATAATCCTGTTATCGGATCATCCGGATAATACGATTACGCGTACCACTCGCATAAATATAGGCGATCGTGCGGCGAAATTTTCAAAAAAATTTTTACTCGCCCGATAAAACGAGAATGCCGACGTTTCCCCATTTGATGGCGACCATGAAACGGCAGATTTTCACGTGGAATTCGAATCGGTGACTCTTTATTTCTCTACGTTTGTCCGTTGATACTGAGTGCAAAAAAAAAGAAAGAAAAAAAAGAAAGAAAATTGAACGTTCACCTACGTGTAAATGAAATTATTCACTTGACGACTGAAACATTTGTAACTCGCTCGTTTCAAAATTTTACGAGAAACTCCGACGCGATGCTGATGAGAAATATTAATTATTATCGTTTCACTGACATTGCGCATTAATATTTAATATTACATCGTGTATAAGTATCGATATCGAAAGAAGATTTTATTAACGTCTTTATTGACATTCTAACACCGATAACGAAACGTTACGAGTTTCGATGAAATTAATAATAATAAAGGCTGGAATTTTCTCTTGATAGCCATGCTAGTCCTGCTTTTGTGCTGTACGCGAAAACAATTTTCAAGCAATCCTTCACAGCGACGCAGCGAATTCGATTACACCTGTAAACGCTTCAAACAATTCATTGAACCAACACAGCAAAATGGAACACCTACTACTCGATCACAAGCTTCCATGAGACAATGCACTTTTGGTAAAAACAATGCCCTCCATATAGTTGGCAGATAGTTCGAAAACTGTGACGTGAAAGAAAGATATTAATTTCGCAACGAATATTTATCTCGGCTACGTGAAATGAGGAAAATGTATAATTGTGCGGTTACAAAAGAAAAATACGTGTGCCTACATCAGTAGAAATATAACAATAATGATAATAATATTTGTAAATATATTCTTTTCTTCAATTATATTCATACTCGAACACATATCAGCATATTATTGCTGGAATAAATTAAACAACTAAATATTGTTAAAAAGTAAATGCTAGGAAAAGAAATATTGCAGATTCTATCGTAAAATAAACGAACGTTCTGACTCGTTTGACAAATAAATATTAATCGTTACACGCTAGAATAACTGAAAAAAATAAAATACTTTTTGATACTAAAACAGGCCCCTTCGACTTTCAATTCAACTCCTCATAACTTTCCATCAACTTTATTTTTACCTTTGGAAACAACGAGTCTCTTTCGTACTTCTCGATTGTCGAATTATTTTTCGATTCTGATCACATGCTCGAGTACTTCGAAAACCTGTCATACACTTTGTTAGTTCGATCGTGGATTGTTAGTTCCATTTGCGGATACCCGTAAATTTCGAGTCAGGATGGAATATGTTTGATTGGAGTCTGGTCGGGTTTTCAAAAACTATCGGACTGTGTACGAATGCTTCGAAACACCGGCTACCCAAGATTCGATTCAGGATGAATTACGATCGTAACTATTGGTTTTCCGATAGTCCACGATATAAATATTGCTCCATTTTTTCTTTTTCTCTTTCCTCTTACGAATACAGATCAATTAGACATCCTAACGAGATGTCAATTGTTCAAATTATTATAGGAATAGCTTTTGAAAGCTGGACTCTTATCTTCAATTTTAGAAGATAAATTCTTTTACACTTTTCAACGTACGTGCAGATTTCATTTCAGTTAAAATAGTACGTTTCAGCCGTGATAATTTCATTTCTCCATTTCAATTAACAATAAATCTTCAGGCAAATAATGAAGAGTCTCGTATAAACGACAATCTATAAATTTCCCCGATGAAGCACGAAGATTTATATGCGTCCTAATGCGATAAAATATAACGCAAATTGTCGGATTATAACGTGAAGATCGTTAGAGCGTCGGGGATTTATCAATTTTTTTCTTTTTTTCTTTTTTTCACTGAAATTCCGTATTACTCTCATTCTCGCGAGAGAGGAAACAGAAAATAAGAAGGAGAAAGAATATTTCCGATGAAGAACCATGAACGTTGATAAAATTGAACGCAGTTTATAGGACAAGCATCAGAGGGAAGAAAAACTGAACAATGACTCGTTCAGATATCACCAACATGGAACTGTGATCTTTCGAGCATTAATAACTACAGATTATTGTGATTATTTTATTTAAAGAGAAATCACCTTAATTCTCACTCTTCAAACACTCTTTTCGACGGAATGAAAACCACCGCGCCCCTCGCCGAACAGAACTTCTCCTACGACGAATCCAACCATCCTACGGTGTATAATTTCCACGCGGAATAACATAGCTGCCTTATCTAAATAATGGGCCGCCGCCGCTTCTAACCATCGGCGCGGCGTTCTCAAAACGTCGCGAGAATTCCTGGAAACCGCGCGCCGGGATTCGTCCCGAACAGCATCCTGCTTCCCGAAAGAAGGAAATACTGAAGAGTCGAAGGAAAAAGGGGGAGAAAGAGAGACAGAGAAAGGAGAGGTCACAGCAGTTGGGTCGTCGATTTTAATGAAATTTGATCTGTCGATTCTGAAGCAAATGTAATTCAACTGTGTCCAAGCATTTGTGTCAATACTCGTTATTTACAGAGATATTTAATTAATGTTTTATTCTTCTATCCCTTCTATCTATCTATATACTATTCCTGTAAAATTTGGGAATAGTAACGCTGTAATGATGTAGTAGATTCATACTCGAATGTTTCAGGGTCGCGATCCCCCCGTTTTATATCATCTTTTACTTTTGTTTTCTTTTTTTTTTTTGTTTTTATATAGAATACTGTGTTTTGCATTTCTATAGTATCCCTAGTTATTAATTTATTTAAAATATCAAAAAATTTCGATATAAAATACAACGTCGAACATAACAATTTTTATTAGCTAATATTTTGCAAAAGAACATTACAATGTTTAGGATGATAAGCGTCATAAAAGCATGAGAAGCACAAATATACCTCGCAGTATGAACATTTTATAAATGCCATATTTTTACAGGAGCACTGCGTTTCTTACATCGTCTGTGTTGTTCGACATTGTGTTTTGCACTGAAATTGTCAATGATACTTTAAATAAATAAATTAATAATTAGGGACATTATAAAAATGTAGAACATAGTATTCTACACAAAAAAAAAAAAAAAATAAAAGAAATAAAAAGAAAACATAGAAATAACACAAAAATATTCCTCCCTTCAAGAATTCGAACCTAAAAGTATCCTAGTATGAACCCACTACACCACCAGATTCGTTACTGCGTTGCTTGCTATAACTTTCAGAAAAGAAGTATATGTAACTCTGATAGAGAATTAAAACATTAAATGTCTCTGTGATTAACGAGTATTGACGCAAATGCTTGGACATAGTCAAATTACATTTGCTTTAGAATCGATAGACCAAATTTCATTAAAATCGACGACCCAACTGCTGTGACCTCTCCTTGTAAGAGCATCAACGAGAGAACAGGAGAAAAGGAGAGAAACGCTGCCTCGAGATCGATCCTTCTCTTATCTCGGCCTCATTGTCGTCGGAAATAACGGCGCCCTCTCTTCGTTTCGGCGGTGGGCAACGAAACTCGCGGCCCGCTCCGTGCCCACAGGGCGAAGAGGAGCGGACGAAAGTGGGAGAGGAGGAAAAACCCGCGACCAGGGCGGGAGGGTAGTGTCGGTAGACTCAATTAGCCCCGCGGAAAACTTTCGTTGTGGGATTACGACGTCAACAACGTCCTTCTTGGCCGAGCGACGTTCAGAGCCCACCGGGGCGAAATTGCGTCGAAAAGGCACTCTTTCCTTCTCGCTCTCGCAGCTAGAGATGGGATCGACCGTCTCGCAAGTAGCATCGAACAAGTAGCTTCTCGACCCTTTGATTTTCAGCGAACGAGGTCGGGAACGATACTTCTAACTTCGACTTTCGATTAATAACGAAAACGTAACGAAGTAATTGTTAATTAGTAAGTGTTAATCCGTGGGCGCTCGTTTTAAGGTTAGGGACGCTAGCTTGTACGAAACGAATACATTTTCTTTTAGTTTCGAGCAAGTGACGAAACTCGGGTGTCGAGCTTGGTTTGTACAAAATGTGTAAAACGTATTGAGTCTGATGAAACATTCTGTCACACAAAATCTCCAATGTACAACTTTTGTGTGAAATCGATGCAGGTTTTCGTTACTCTAGAGTAATGTTTGAAACTCACACGATGAAACTTGCACGTCAAACTTCGTATCGGTTGTATAAAATTATACATTAACTCCAATCCGACATTAAACCATATTGAAATCGACTTGCAGAAAATCAATAGCACTGGATTGAAACATTTTCATCGCTCTAGATTGATTCGTACGAAATTGTACGTTAAGTTGAATAAAATGTAATTTCACGACTACGTCGGACTATATTGAAACTGACTTGTACAAAATTCACTGAACTGACTTGTCACACGGAACTTGATTTCCACAAAGTTGATTCAAGTACACGTGGTGAATTTGACGAAATATGCAAATTAATATATCGAACTTAATGTAATCTGTACGAACACAGTCGATAGAATGTACACGTTGTAGCACAACTTATGAAACGGAACGTGGACACGGAACTCAAGTTGGATCCGAGGTAGTACATAGCGGACTTGATCCCATTCCTACAGAGACAGACAGCGATGGCAGAGACCCGTGGACCCGTCTTCGTGATCTCTCGACGGTAAAACGGTGTTTCCAGTCAGCGTTTCCTTCCTCCGTGCCAGCTTCCGGCATCGCGACTCGTTTCGAACTTCGACTTATCGGCATCTTTCTCGCTTCCAGCGAGTTTCCCGGTTACCCCACGGATCTCTCTTCACCGAACGCGTGCTCGTTCAATTTTCGGTCGAATTATCTTTCAGTGAAACGTACCTCGGAGATCTTGTTTGTATCCTGGCGATCTATCGGGTCGTACTTGCAATTTCGTGTGTCTGTTTTGTGAGATTGAAATTGATCGAAGGGGGGTTCAAAGGAAAATTTTTTGCAATTTAGAATTTTGAGAATAATCTGTTCAATGTAAAGTAAACTTTCTTTCTCTCCTTTGATTCGAGACGTTGCTTTTTTCCCTTTCGAATTTAAAGTTCTGTATTTTTTCAAAGAAACTGTTGATCAACGTTCGAACAGACTAGAACTATAAAATATTTCTTTCTTTCCGCGTACAAAGCAAACTTTCGTACGGAATATCTTTGTAATTTATTCTAGTAATTAATTTAATATGTAGTAATTAAATATGTTATTCTTAATTATCTGGTAATTATTCATATTTTGTAATATATCTTACAATTTTATTTTATAATTTATTCTAATAATTGATGGAAAAAATATGTATTCACCAATGTTGTGTCATTACAATTTCACTAATATGCAATTTGTATCTGAATTATAATTTACTATTTGACAATTGTAACTTGTTGCAAGTGTCATATAAAATTTCAATATTTACCAATAACGTGTCCATTCGTGCTTTTTACTAAATCTTTACTCTTGCATATTCATTCCCATATTGGTTTTAAAACTAATACAATTCCAATACCTGTGTTTTGTATGTTAAATATTAATAAAATCTCAAAACACTTTAAACGACCATGTGTTACTTGAATAATCGTCCGACTTTCGTCCAACTTTCCCACTATATCACCACTGTATATTCATTTCACAGTTGCACGACAAGTATTCTTCATTCGCGTTCGGGGATTGATGTTCGACCAACACTGTACTTGGATACGTTTTCACGAAACTACGTGAAAGTGCTGCGACACGAAACGCTTGAGTGAAAAGATCGTTCAACGCCCCGGGCAAAGAATTTAATTGATGTTTAAAGAGAAGAAACTTCCGTTCGATTAGCTCGATTAACAGCGTGACTCTTTCGGTTTAACTAATCTTTATTTATCGAGTCCCTTGCTCGAACGAACCTTTCTTCTTCTTCTACTTTCCTCTTTCGCCCCTCTCTTCTTTCTTTCGATCTTGCTCGGAAGTTGTACCTTTTTCGTTGGTACCTTTGGGGTACGGTGATTTCTCTCACTCGGCGAGAAGTTTTTCCTCCTGCACCGCAACGCGACGCGGAATGCGGAAGGTCAGGGGAATAACAAAGTCACGTAGCTCTAAGCTGGATCGAGGATTCCAGCGACTCTCTGGGCCGTTCTATCGGGCCAGATTATCTTTGCGAATGGTCTCCGGATCGCTCTTTAATCTCTCGTTATTTACGCCAGAGCCAAATCGAGAGAGAGAGAGAGAAATAAAAAGAGAGAAATTGATTACGAAGAGTAACATTGACAAGCAGTTAACGTACGCTCTCGCTCGAGACTTTCAACCGTGTCAGAACAATGGTTGAAAACACATTTCAATTTTAGAAACATCCCGAAACAATCCGTTTCAGCATATTGCAGTAAAGACTGTTCGCCGTGCTTGTTTTCGCGAATTATTAACAGTCAGACGAAAACGAACGACGAATCTTTCAGCAGACACGTTCGTACATACGTGCGCGAATACTTTGCACACGGTGGAAAGACACGTCAAATATTTCGAACGGTGTGAATTGCTAATAATCCAATTTATCCGGAAATCCACTTCTGCAAGACAAAGTTGTTTCTGTAAATACCGTAACCGCGAAATCCAACGCGCCACGAAACCGCCGAGGGAATGATATAATCGAAGTGCAATTCTCGATCGTGCCGGAAATGGAGCAGTTACAGCGGCGCCGCAGTGCTCCACCGGTTTTAGATATTAATTAGCACTTCCTGATAATTCAATGTATCGCCGCTTTTATTTAACCATGACGATTGAAATCGTTGAAATCGGCTCGTCTCGGGCATGGACATTGTTTGAATAATATATCGAAAAATATGAATTAAATATGAAAATGAATTAAACGAATTGACACAGAAATTAATGAATATAAATTAATAAATATGAAAATAAATTGAACCAATTAATGTAGAAATTAAAAAATATAAAAATTGATTAAACGAATTGACATAGAAATTGATGAATATAAATTAATAAATATAGAAAGAAATTATTTGAACGGAACGACTGAAAACGATTGTCTGTCTAATACTTTTCTTCCAGCGGAAAAAGAGTTCCCCGTCAGGCTTGTTTGATCGTGCGATATTATAAAATTTGCAAAAATTGAATATTTGCTGCACGATGGTCGATGATTAGCTAGAACTACTTAAAACTCAACCCGTTAGATTTAAGAAAACCGACCGACGGAGGTTACAAATTTCCCATTCAACCGCGATTTTCATCGTGTATCACGTCGATGACAAAAAAAAAAGAAAAAAAAAAGAGAATTCCATTCCGCTTACGCGTTACACGTGCATCACCGGTATCGGTGGAAATAATTGCTTGCAATTTGTTTGCTACGTCCACGAGGACTCTGCAGCCCGCAGATAGAAACGTCGATTAATACCCGTCACCGTTCCACGGCTACACACACTACGATGACGCGTGCGCTCGTAGCCGCGAGCTAAGTGCATCGAATCGATCGGTACGCCAACGAGGAAGACGATTCACTGCGAGCCGATCCATTTGCGTTTCGCTTATTAGTCGAACCGAATGATACGCGTACGTTTGGTTGGATTTGGGGAAATACGAGGGCCCCGACACTTGGCCAAAATTGGTGTTTTGCTCGCGACGTTGAAATCTGGCGGAAGAGAGCGGAGCTATCGAACGTGCCATCGATTCGAGAGCACGATATATACGCCGAACGAGCCACGAAGGCAAACGAATCGTATCCCGAGAATCCGTCGACTTTTATTGTTCCAACCTGAATCTTACGACGAACATGTTTCGCCATTGATCTCTCTTTTAGGGTCGGTATTATTGCTTGGATCTATGAGTGTTTGACCTGAGGTTGACGATAGAGTTTCGTTTCCGCGAACATTTATCTGCAGATGGTAAATTTCAGTTGTCGTCGGGTATTGCATTAAATTGAAAAAACTTTCCTTCGGGACTGAATTCATCGCAGCACACAGTTTGACATCCCTTGAAACTTCCACGATTGTTCTTCAACTTTGAACATTAGGCTTAGAGGAATGTTGGTGTTTCTTAGATTATTGTCGTTGAAACACTAATAACGTAAGTAATGTACAAAGTTCAGCAAAAGTCGTACAGTCAAATGGACCTGATCAGGAAAGGCATTTTCTAATGTTTTCGCAGACGTTTGAACTTTCGCAATCCTCGAGAAGAAAGTGCCCCCTGCATAATGTAAACCCATCTTTGAGGAAAAAAAAAAAAAGAACGAACTCGGTGATGCCAGAGCGGAGGCTTACTGACATAAGCTTCAATGAAAATCGTACGGTTAAATCCTGAGGCATCAAT
Source organism: Tetragonisca angustula (assembly GCA_036937485.2). Lineage (NCBI taxonomy): Eukaryota > Metazoa > Arthropoda > Insecta > Hymenoptera > Apidae > Tetragonisca > Tetragonisca angustula. The sequence continues at coordinate 191,532 of JAWNGG020000265.1, forward strand.
CTTCAAACTGATCGAGAAAGCTATTTTCTAATGTTTTCAAAGACGTGTTTGAATTTTCACAATTCTCGAGAAGGAGGAGAAAGAAAAAAAGGGAGAAGGGAGGGAGGAAGAAAACAAACTCGACATCAGAGGCTTCGCGCTTCAAAACGAGACCAATTCGATTGTAAAGTGACGTCACGAAGTGATAACGATTTTAATTACCGTATACAATAATTCGTCGCTTTCTTTTCGAACTCGTCGATCCGATATCACTGGACAGAAGTTATTCAGAAGTGGTAATAAATTTATTATTTGTTTCGCCTGGGTTACACTTAACGTTGCAATTTTGGGGACAAAGAATTCTCGACGTGCGTCAAGAGGTTAAATCATCGACAATCTTTCATCGTTAGCAGCACTAGCTCCAACTTCTTTTCCCTCATCCGCCTGTGTTCTTCTCGATTTCTCTTATCTCGCCGATTCCCTCTTTCACAACTCGCGTGTCGTTCGTCGCAGGATCGACATCCGGCCTAGCGACTGCAGCTTCCGTCGCGCGTCGACTTCCCACGGCCACGGTAGAGACACTGCGACGACAGACCATTTCCCACCGGCGGACACGCGTCGTTCTTATTATTATATTATAATATCATATAACATTACATCATACTATATTATGTTATATTAATCGAGCGTGCAATAGAACTTTCAAGTGTACTTTCGTACTGTGCAAGATAGACATTTCTTTCTTCCGGAGTCCACGTGTTTTATTAAACACGCTGTGGTAGTGGTTACCATAGATGATTATATATTGTGGAATGAATATACATAACGTTCGTATGGAAGGACTGTGGCGAGAGTGTGCATATAATTGTGGTTGAGTGTTTGGTATATTTCAGAAGAAAGAACGAATGAGAGAGATGTATGCGAGGACAATTGAGAGCGAGCATGGTGACGAAAAACAGTGATCGGGGAGATCCCCAGACGCGAAGCAAGAGTGAATCAATGAGAGTTAAACGTTATATGCGTTTCATAATTTATATCAAATCTATCGGTAATCAGTGTGTTTGTTACTCGATCCACTAACACACGCGGTATTTCCGGTGATTGGCGGAACGTAATCGGGACGGTTGCAGTGTCATATTGCTGGAACGGAAGTCGATCGACGATTCCCGTACGCTGTTTGCGAAGGGATTCGAGATGCTCGGATTACGCGAGGAACTTGAAAAACACCCATTATCATGCAAATTTATTCGCGCTCTCGTTCGGCTGATTTTAAATTTGTTGGCCGAGCGAGCAGTCCACTCCTTTTTTTTCATGTCTCCAAGTTTTTTCCACGTTTTCCATCTCCCTCGTTTCTTCCGACTTGACGACGAAAAGAGGGGCGAAATTATGGCAGCCCACTGGACTCTTAGAAATTCTTAGAAATCGAAATAAAATTCTGAACAGAAGTATAGCAACGAAGAAATTCTTGAGTAATTTCTCGGCGAAACGAGAAATAAAACGGACAAATTGTCACTTCGAAGTGAGAACCAGCGCGAATAAATTCCAGCACGTTGCTCGACGAGCGAATTATTTACAAATTATTTTCTCCTTCACGCTTTGATCGTCGATGAAAAAAAAGAAAAAGAAGAAGAAACTAGAGAGCGAAATGAGAAATACCAAAGAATTAATCATATCGCGCGAATGTCTCTTGCTCGAAGAATTTTTATTCTCGCGTAATATAAACGATTCGCGATTAATTGAACCTGGCGAAGAATTAGGTGACTCGCGTTGCGGGTAGATTAAAAAAAAAAAAAAAAAGGAAAGAAGAAGCTATTCCGCGCGAATAACGATCGTTGCGCGACGATCGTATTTCTTCCAGCGATATTAAAAAACATTCGTATCTACGTATCTCCGATAAAATCGGGGATAAAATTGCCTGGCGCCAGTGATCTTCACCGATCGAACTATTCAAATGTCCCTCGAAATCCGGTCGCGGTCGCCGCGAATACCGATAACCCAGATCGGGCTGTTTTGTAGACCTCAAATGGAGTTCAGGAGAAAAAAATTGAAAAAAAAAAAAAAAAAAAAAGAAAAGAAAAGAAACGAGAGACGTTGTTGCGCTCACCTGGTCGACGATCTCCGTCAGGTCGTGCAGACTTATGTTGTAGATGGCGTTCCTGCAACAGAGAGGAAAAAATACAGAGAGACCGTTAACGCGTTCAGCACCTTGCCTCGTAAATCTTCCTCGCGATTGATCTTTTCGCGATTTTTCGCGTTCTCGATCTCGAACGAGCGAACGACGAGGGTGAACGTTGGTAATTACGTCGCGCTTGACGAAACAACGCTGGCTGAAAATCAAAGGCGGAGGAAGAAAGTCTGAGAGCGAATGAACTTTCAGCCGCGCTTTTTAATCCCTTGACTCGCCGTTCGTCGTTTCTCGCGAGCGAGCGGAAGTGTCCTCGTAATGTTTCGCTTCGAGTGGCGTTTATTAAATTTGCACGCTGCTCGACGATTTTCTGATCGAAGAGCGTTCGGAGCGGATTTTCGTCTGAATTATCGAAAGACAGCGGCAGGGCCCTATCTGCGAGAGGAGAGAGAAAACTTTGGATTTCGAGACGCAAGCGGATCAGCATATGTAGTCTTGAGTGGCTACGTACTTTTCAGGTGTAAAGTCTGATTCAATTTTATTTGTACGTGTGGTCGCAGTGACGTAGACGCGACTGAGTCGTGCAAAGTACAGAGAAAGAATTGTTGTTTCGATAATTCAACAATGTGGTACACGCCTTGCAATTGTCAGAAAATTAGGATATAATCATTATTTGAGGATCCGAAGATACAAAGAGAATTTATTTTTATTACATCTATGAATTCAAACTCCAAGTATTGTACTTGTAATGACGTATTATAAAATTCCATAACTGTAATTGTTCTTTTCATTCATTAGCGAAATTCTATATAAATTTTGTATCTCTGAATTGAAGATTGATAGTTATGTATGTGAATGACTAAAATTATAAATACTTGAACAATTTATGCCTAAAGCTTCTCGAAACCGGTTAGACATTCCTCTCTGCAAATAATTATCCAGAAAAGGTTTCTTGAAATTTGAATGCTTCGGTTAAAAATTTAAAAATCGCCGAGGTATTAAACGATTGAAAACGACGCATCGAAAGCGTTAAATCAAAAAAAGAAGAATGATGCACAATACCAGCCAGACATATGAATTTTTGGTAAATCTGACACGATCATTAATCACGTTCCACTATTACCTGCTGATATATACATAGAAAGGCTACTAAAAAAGAAACCTTAAAAATTCTAGAAAGTTTTCTTCAGAAAAAATTTAGCTAAAGTTCCTAGGTAAAGTTCCGAGAAGGGAATATTACCTTCAAAACGGAAAAATCGTGTTAATAGACTGTCAGTAAAAAATAAATTGACTTCGTCGAATGAAAAGTATGAATTACGTGTCGCTGTAACATGGCAGGAATTCGATATTCGATGTTTTAATTTTCAAATATTTTTAAAGTACCTGTATTGCCTGTATGTTGGAAAAGAATCTTTCACTTTAAACCGGATGCCGAGGAATTTTGACTGAATGGAAGAAACTCCAACACTTTTCACCTTTGGCCCTTCGAATTTTCAAATCGAGCGTGTTTACGCGGGGGATTAAGCTCCAAGGTAAATTAATTAAGTTTGATATTAAGTTAGACTAGGTATTAAGCTGCCCCTAATGTATCGCCTTTAATATGTCACAGGTAACGCAACTTGGAAACTTCGTTTGCCGGTGCTTCGTAGCAATTAGTTTATTTAATCGCGACAACGCTGTTTGCTAGTTGTCCTGAATGATCGAGTAGATCGTCTGATTCTCCGGATTTGTACTATTACGAACAAATAGTACCGAGAATGTAACAGGAGGATAATGTATAAGATCTTTTGAAAAGATTGTTCGAAAGACACTGAATTAGTAGAATTAATTATTGGAAGTTTGTTTCTGGGAAGATATACTTGCTGTTAATTGTAAATTGTAATTATAAATCGTAACTGTACATAGAAAGGTGATAGCAATATTTATATGTAAATATGTAATCTACAATATCTAATATAAAAATTTCCTTTCTGTATACGCGAAAGGAGAGAAATATGACATTCAATTTAAAAATAATTTAAAAGTTATTGGCAATAGAAAAAAAAGTAGACAAAAAATTAAACATTAGGTATGAAACACGATATATATATATATATATATTTTCTTTTTTCTGTTTTAAATAACGCGACTTATTTATTATTCGTTGTTTGTAATTCTAACCAAAAGATGTCCGCGCGAAAATTCGGGAAAAGCGCTGGAAGCAAAAATAAAAGTTATTTTGAAATTAACACCGGCGAAATTCCGAGCTGTATATCAGCGAGACAAAAGCACCACTTTATCTAAAAACGGCACACGAAATGCTCGAAACGCAGCGGAAAAATAAAGTCGTTCAATCCGAATTAAAAAAAAACACAGTCCTGCAAAAATTTGTATCGAATTGAAAAAACCCAGTCCGGCGAAAATTTATATCGTACGGATATAATGTATGAGCGTGCAAGCAGCCGTGGTTATTGTCACGCGATATCGATACAATTAGTCGAATAATTAACCCATAATTGAATTCATTCGTTCCAAGCAATTGTGCGCTAAATGAAATATCCTTCTTTAATATATTCTCTTATTATCTCACTCTCTCTTTTGTTACCTTTTTTTTGTACCATGAAACGGTGAAAATCACATTTTTGAGTATTTTTTTTAATTATTTTTGAACACTGATTCCTTTATTATTATCGCGTTGAATTTTTCGCGTGTATATGTAAGTTAACGCATTTGCGTTGAATGACTCGTACTTTGAATTTTTAGTCCCTTCTTTTTAGACTTGTGTAATTTTTGATGACAATTTGTAATCGTGTGTAATTTTTGATGAATTTATATAGCGACGACATTTTCGAAACATTTGTGAGGAAACTTGGAATATTATTTCATTATTTCATGACGTTGGAATTACTCTATCGAAAGTACTGAAGGAATGAAAAATAAAAAAAGAGTAAAATACAAATCAAGTTTTTGTTCTTTCTATTGTCTCTCAAGTTTCGTTCGCGTTACTTCGAGTGCCTTTCCGTTTTATTCTCTTTATTAATGGAATCAAATGCTCATCTATCATACTTGGCAAACTACTTTAATAATTCGGTTATTTAGCAAACTTAATTCGCTTTGACCGAACAGAGGCACGAGTTAACGATTCCACAACAGCAACAGCGTCTAATATTTTATAATCATGTTACTTCACTTTCGCGAAAGTATCACAAGTTGCAAGTTTGTCCGCGTCGGATAATTTTCCACTAACTTGCTGTTACGTCCGACAGCTTGTAATGAGTTTAAATTTTCCCAAGAACGTGCATGCAAGTTTACGATACGATACGATCAAAGACGATTGATTTACGGATATAAGATCATCGCTATTTCGCGCCTTTCCTCCCTTTTCCTAGAATTACGATTTCAAACGAGGCTTGAGGTCATCGAATAACATCAAATACCTCAAAAATGACAAACTGAATAATATATTACCTCATTTAGTTGAACTTTTTGTTTTTCCCCGAATTATTTCATTATTCGGCTACCAAACGAAATAACTTGTTATTTTTATTTGTATTTGAGCTAACCTTTATTCAAATAACTTCCCGAAATGTTCATCATTTGAAATGATATATTTCAAAAATGATTGGATTATTTAAAACAACTGTGTTGCTGCGTTAGTTTATTATTATTGTTAAACGTGAAGATGATTCTTTTCTCTAGATTATCTCACAATTTGGCTCTCTAATTTTTGCACGTGTATGATACAAATTTCAAATAATACAAATTAATTCGGTGTTGTCGCATTAAATTTCAAAGTACGAATCGTCATCACACCCTTTCTCGACGAGTCTCAATTAAAAATTTTTCCATGGAAATTTCAACATACATCCAAACTAAGAACATCTTGACATAAAAGAAAAATTCGAGAATTGGAGATTCAAAGAAACTTGAACGATTGATTGTTAAACGAACTTGCCTCGAGCGCAAGAATAGGTTGTTCTATAATAAGAAATGACCCAGAAAACAATTTCTTCGTCGAATTTCTGCACTTAATATTCAGAAACGATTTGCCCCGATCGCACGATATTTCCCGCCACGGTCATTTCTAAAATAAGACTGACAAATTAGTCGGGGCAGTTCGTCAGTCCAAGTTGTTATCTTTCATTTTATTTCGAACGAAACGTGGGTCTAGACTAATCCCAGAACGAAAGCAAGAAAAACAACATTACTGTGTCTGTTAAGAAGTCGTTCGCCCGCGTCTGTGAAAACGCTCTTTGCCACGATGATAGGATCATTTTTGAACGTTTGAAGCGACACGAAGTTAATACAAATTTCCATGAGAAAGGAAATCCTTTGAATACAATTCTATCTCTCTCGTTCCACCGACGCGGCCAGATATAAACGCAAAACACCGTAATCTTGTTTCTCACGAAACAACGATACATTAAAATATAATGAGCATCCGCGTCCCATTGAGAAATTCCAACTTTCCACCATTGAAATCGCTGAAATATCGTTGGCGCGCTGAGCGGGGCTTCAATTAAAATTGAAAGCTGAAATATTGTCGAAAGTATTAAACCGCGAGGCGTATATCATCGTATTTAGTTTGGAATATCATCTGACAACGATTAGAATATAATAACATGGACTATAAATATTTTATAGTTACCATAGATGAGTTACTAGACTGTGTCAATCGTGCCTTTTAAAATACTATATTTTAGATTCCTACAATTGAATATGACGGAGAACTGATTCGACTATACTTAAATATACTTCTATATATACTGTATATACTTCTTTCACTTTTTCCACGAGACAAGTTAACAGACAATGATCTCTCTCAGATAGAGATACTGACAAACATATTATACCACGTTGTGTCTCTTTATACTACATGTTGCGTGGATCAAAGTGATTAAGGATTAATTCAGACAACACCATTTTGATCGCGTGTTATATAGCGCGAGTCACCATGAATGTCCATCTGAAATAATTCATTTCTTATCGATTTTACAAAAAGATATTCGAACAAATATGAGAGAATCAATGTTGATCAGACGAGTGTACAACTTTGCTAATAATTTTAATTAATCAGTCTTAACAATTTGTATTTTCCGAGATATCGAGGCAATCTTGATTCTTTCTGGATAAAATTTTTTTGACACACTTCGATTTGTATTTATCTAACGTCAGAAAATATCAGAGAACTCTTGTCTCGTGGTTTTTCAGTGAAACTCTACGTTACGTCGCGAACTGTCTTAAATCTGTCTTTTCTGGAAACGGGATCGGGACCGAGACAGAAAAATTCGAGGACCAAGGCAAGTTTGGCAGTTTCTATCCTGCCAGTGTCTTGTAGGTGACTCGCCGAGGTTAACGCCGTGGAAAAGTCCGAACGAAGCTCTCCTCCGTCGGGAAACTCGGGCGGAAGCTAATCTCGATCGACGTGCGATTGTTTGCGAAAACCGGAACTTACGGTGGAACTTTCTGCAACGCGGGGTGCCTCCGCGGGTAATTAACGGGGCAAAGGGTCCGAGCTTGTTATTATTGTTACATCGGTTAGCCGAGCAATTATCCGACGTATACCGTACTAATAACTGTTACATTGTTGCCAGCTGCTAACTACCGCTGCGCGGTTTATTCGCACAACCGCCATTCCGATCCTTCGCGGCTCTATAATACAAACCTTGAATCGTATATAACGCCGGCTAATATCGGCGCTCGTTACTGGTATACGCGTGACGCTCGATCGCTGTCACGTATCCAGCTAACACGCGTCGCGTTCTAGAAATTTATCGGCGAAACGTCGGCTTCAAGATTACACGATCGTAACGAGCGTACCGGTGACGATCGTACAGGTGACAACTATTATTATTTCAACGATTATTATTATGTTATTCGGCAGTAGATTGCTGGGAATTGACGCTTGTCTGGAAGCCATTCAAAAGTCTCGAAACACTCTTTAATTTTTGATGTATTGTACTTCTCGATTTTAATAAACTTGCTTTTTATGAAGAAATCTGCTTTGTCTCAAAGGTATTTTTAAATTTTTACGCACGTGATGAAATCTGTATATTATGTACGTTTAGTACTCTGTATTGTATATTTATATATATATATATATATAATAAAATAATAAACAATGATAGAATTATAACCTTCTCTTTAACTGTTAAATATTAGAATAATTTCAGAAATATTCGACAATGGAGAAATACAATATCTGCTCTGAGGCAGAAAGGAAATATACTACCGAGTGAAAAATCTGAGAAGAAGAATTATTGTGCAATAATAAAATTGAATACACGTCAATGCAAAAGTACAATGATGATGTTCGTAAATATAATAATACAGGAGCAATCAGAAAAGTTAAAAAAAATCACGATGACTAAAAAAGTAAAGGTATTGAATGGAAGAGAAATCTAATATAGAAATTTGCCTCGAGGCACGAAGAAAGAGAAATACACTATCGAGCCAAATCTGACTCGACCACAGCTGCACGTGCGAATATAAAACATCGCATTGTTCGATGGTTAATTTTGGCGATATTATTGCGCAGCGTTGAATTTTTAAAATATCCGAACAGCGAGATATTCAAATAAGCAGCAAATTGCGAGACAGAGAGACAGAAAGAGAGAGTTAATAAATATTTTCTTTTTCTCTACTTGTTTTGATTTTCCTTTCGACACAGCGTGACTTAAATTGTCCTCGTATTTAATAAATCTCGAAAGATATCTGTCGACTAAAACGTAAAAACCTCTACTAAAGATGTAAAAATGCAGGAAACAGGAAAATGTTTCTAATAATACAAGATTTTATTTGTTTTATTTGTATGTGTATTTTAGGAAAAGTCCATTTAAATCTCTGAAAATGCACCGTGGTAAGCTCTATGAAACTTATCTCTCCAGACTACCAAATTCACCTGTCAGGATTCAAAAGAATTCGATCTATCATTGTTGAGCGCATCAAGGACCAAATAGTAAACAATAATTTATATCACGATATTAAAAGTATCTCAATGTCTTTCAATTTCACACAATTGCAAGCCGAAAGAAACAGTGACAAAAACCAAATGTTGATCGAGTTCTCGATCCAATTTCGAGACATTAGAAAGCAGATTCGACACTGTGAAACGATTGAAAAAGAAATGCACGTGAAACGATGAGAAACACATTGGTCCTTCGTATCTTCAATAAGTGTGAAAAAATACTAGATTCTTTGAAAAAAAATTTTATTTCATGCTGTGCAATTGAATACTTTGCAAATTGATAATTTCCACTTGATTGCTCCCTATTAAATCCATTCTGGAAGAGGATACATTCGATCTCTGTTCTCCCTTCTCTGTTCCGTACTTTTCGGCGTGGTTCGACAGTTTCTCGCCTTTAAAGTGAAAGCTCGCTGGCGAGAGGGGTGTTAAGAACCACCCCCGTTAAAAGGAGCGAAATACGAGACCTAACGGCGAGGAAATGCGTCACCTCGTTTGCAACTCGAAAATGTAAAATACAGCCAACTGAAATTCACTGTTCTCTCGCGGCGCCATCTGCGATTTTTTTCTTCTTCTTCTTTTCTCCTCTCTTTGCTCCTTCCTCCCCGAAGGATTTACATTCCTTTTATAGGTACTCTGACGTTTCTCACTCTGCCAGTTTCATTGCACTAGTGTGGTTCGCTTTTATCGACTTCATTCCAAACGCCTACCAATATACCTTCCTGTATCTTTCTTTCTCCTGTTTCTTTTTTACGATAATGCACGCGCCTATGTGCTGCAAATGACACTCTGCCCGTTCTCATAATCGAAAGAAGAATACGATTATTTATAGATCCGCGTATTCTCAGTGACAGAGAATTAACGTTTCGACAGTGACGCAAACGAAAATCAAGTGCCCGACAGTTTGCAATTTTTTTTCAATTAATTCCTTCGCACGCGAGAAATTTCACGATACTCGTGTTCAATGCCGATAATTCATTGCGTTTCTATCGCAATAAATTGTTCAACACGCGTGTAATGTAGACGTGATAAATTAAATTGATTAATTTTAATTCGGTTCGATTCAATTTTAATTGGTTTATATATATATATATATATATATACACACACACATATATGCGTATTAATTTAAGAAACTCTTTGAATCGATCGCTTCAAAGTATCGCCGATGGTGTGCACGTTTGCGAACGTCACGCAATTATATTCTGATAAACGGTGTACTGTTAATGGGAACGTAATCGAGTCAAGATACCTTGGAGTAAACTAACAGCGTACAGGCACGATAATTATTATAGTAGGTAACTGAATATTATCTTGAAAGATTTTTCCATTTGAAGCGATACTATATTAAATATGGTACAACAATGTTAAAATTAAACGTTTGTACAACTGAAGGCAGCTGTTCTTGAATTATTTCATAATTTTGCGGATAATTGATTAATTTCACAGAGAAATCTCGGTAAGTAAATAATCTTGTGTTACACGCGAGCTGGTGGCCAGGTCAGATTTGACTCGATAGTTATACTTTTCTTTTTACGTAAGATTCTCGAAAGATTTTCTTTCCTCGTTAAATATTTCAAGTTGCGTGGTAATTTGAGAAAAATATTCTCACCAACACGATTATTTATTTATAATTGTGCAATCAGTCCTCTCCTAATGAGATAGCATATTCCTTTCTTTAACTAGGAGATCAATTTCGATGTTAAACGTTTCTTTCTTTGAATATTTTGGTAATTCGTAAATTTGAAAACGTTATTATCACATTTTTACTAACTTCTTCTCAGATTATAGACGAGAGCTACGATTCCCGAAAGATGATTGTAGATATTTATACAAGTTACTAATTTATGATGCTTGATTTTATTTTACACTTCACATTCTCCGTGACAGAATTGAATTGAATTAAAAATTGCAAAATTAAATAATTCAACTTTAAATTATTACAGTCTGACTATTAGAGTCTTAACTATTGATAAAAATTTAGATTGTTTATCTGCTTGTAATTTAACACTGGTCTCTCGATCGACAAGTCGATCGAAACGTTTTCTGTTATTTCATCGAAACTACAGCTCCACTTTGTGACGTAGTTTCACAATGTTTCATGTAGGCGGAGAAAGTTAAACGATCAGGAATCAAAGACACGAGTCGTGACAGATCAAAAATGAGGCGAGAAGTTAGAAATAACCGATCTTGCGACATAGTTTCACGAGTTTTCATCTGTCGACGGTTAAAGGATTAAAGTTAAGAATCAACGATCAAGAACCAAGGACACAAGTCATGTCACCGGCCGGAGGAAGTTACAAATAACCTATCAGACCCTTGGACTTTTCGTCCTCAGAGTAACTATAGCTTCACGACACCGCTGTGAGACACAACTTGAATGGCAAATGGCATGGAAATAATCCACGGAATTTTACAACGCGGAACGAACAGATGCCCGTTATATATCTCGCGTAAAATTTACTGTCAGTCTCAACGTGTACCAACATCATGCAGACAGCCTCAAACTTTTGCCTGTATCGCTGTATCTTGCTCGTAAACTAAAGAAAATTAAAGCCACTTCGAGAAAACTAGGAACGAAACATCGACAGTCGGCTAGACTGCCGCCTTTTGCGCAAATTTATGCCTCTGTAAATAAAATCTAGATGGAATGAAAAAAATGCTTCTCTCTCTCTCTGTATTGATTATTACACAGAGTATCGTGTATACTTGTATGTTGCACTCTGTGTATATTTTTGCACCCTCGAATTTCTCACGAACGCGTGAGAATTCGCAGTCTAACGATCAGATAGAGCAGCACGTAGCTAGGCTAGGATCGCTGGCAATCGAGAGCGATTCCATTCGGTATGAAAAAGGCTGGCGATGGTTGGCCGGGATCGATCCAAGGGAACGGCGACTCATGTAAAATTAAAGAGGACACGTCATAAGGGGTTGCACCGCGTCATCGGGCCCCGGTGCCGCGTAATCGAGGGAGTGACTCGACGCAGGGAAATCCGTAACGAACGACCCGGTGAATCCAGCCGATGTCCATCTGGCTGACCAGCAACGACGATCGGAGAGGAATCGAATCACGTGACAATTACCTGGCGCCAATCAGGATGGAAGTGGTCGCGCGCTCCAGGAGCTTGAAGTGCTCCACGTGGCTCTCGTTTCCCAGGAACCTTTGGCCAATCACCTCACCTACAAACAGAACAGAAACGGACATTCGTGAGAAACATTGTTCGCAAATCTTTCTTTCGATATTCTGAAACCTCCGACTGCAGTTGCACGTAGAACGCGAATTTCTCCACTCGAAAGGCACTGTCAAAGTTTCTGTCAGCTTCAATCGAGTGAAAAAAGTATGGAAATAACGGAAATAAAAAATATTCAAAATACAATAGTTGAAATCTCCGCCTATTACGTTTACACAAACGTGCTTCGAATGTCTAATTTATCGTTAGTTCTTAAGGACAAATTTTAAGAATATCAGTGTACATATGTGCTTTCTCGGTTGAATTTTACGTTAAACATGATAATTCTCGAAACATTATAAATTCCTTTGGTTTCTAAAAAAGAAATAAAAAGAAAAGGAGAGTAGGAAAATTGAAATACAAAAGTTCGACAGGGGTTAAAGAAGTAACTCCAAATCGAGATCACAAATCAGCGTACATTGTTGACCTTAATAACGAGGTTGCGAGCAGGTCAAAAAGTGACCTCGTCGATCGGGAATCAATTAGAGTATAACGTCGAACACGGCCACAAAGAGTTGAGCATACAGAAATGATCACAGCGCGAAGTTAAACAGAACGTTGAATCAGTTACGTGCCATCGAATCCAGTTCGATGATTATAACCAGTTCACAGGAGGTTTCACGCTGTCCATTTCACGAATTTCGCGGATAGTTTGCTCGAAATCTAAAACCGACTCCTCGTCAAACGCGCCTCGATTCACCGGTAATAGGCCAACGATAAATCATCCGCTGGACGATTACGTTTGGGGAAGTGCGACTCTGTAGAACGACAGCGATAGCGATAGCGATAAGAGAACTGATGACTAACACCATGGCGGACCACAGACGAGCAGTTAGATGGGATCTTAGACACTCTAAATCGAAGCTTTATTATACGTCCGATGACAGATTCAAATTACTTATTTCGAACATAAGCTTAACTCTTTGGATGTTTAAAAAAATTTTGTTTTATTTTTAGAATATTAAAATATAACAAATTAAGAATGCATTCATCTATAAACATATAAATAATTCACTGACCATATCTCCGTAACACGTTGCTATTATACAAACTATTCAATTCAAACAAGTTCAAACTCGTCAGTCAAACATCTTAAAAGTCTTAAAGTCATCTTCGTACCCAAATAATCAGATCTTTGATGCTCTTGAATATCATCGATATTTCCAAAATACATTGCTAATATACAAATTATTTAATTCAAACAGGTTCAAACTCGTCAAAAACCTTAAAAATCTTAAAATCATCATCGTCCCCAGACCATCAAGTTTTCGATGCTCTGGAATATTATTTTAAATATCATCAACATCTCTATAATACGTCTATAATAGGTTGCTATTACACAAAGTATTTAATTCAAACAGGTTCAAACTCGTCAGTCAAACACCTTAAAAGTCTTAAAATCATCTTTGTCCCCAAATCATCAGATCTTTGATGCTCTTGAATATCATCGATATTTCCAAAATATGTTGCTAATGTACAAACTACTTAATTCAAACAGGTTCAAACTCGTCAAACACCTTAAAAATCTTAAATCATCATCGTCCCCAGACCGTCAAGTTTTCGATGCTCTTAAATATTATTTTAAATATTATCAACATCTCTATAGTACGTCTATAATACGTTGCTATTACACAAAGTATTTAATTCAAACAGGTTCAAACTCGTCAGTCAAACACCTTAAAAGTCTTAAAATCATCTTCGCCCCCAAATCATCAGATCTTGAATATCACCTTAAATACCATCTATATTTTCATATTCACGTTGCTATTATATTTACAAACTATTCAAACAGGTTCAAACTCGTCAGTCAAACACGTTGAAAGCCTGAAAATCACCGAGTCTTCGATGCTCTCGAATATATTTCTGCACTTCAAGTTTCGAATCGTCCAAGCCAGTAATCTCGAATTTTCCGCTCGAAAGCGACTCGAAGTGTCTCGGAACCCCCGTCACTCGGGACAAGCTCTCGCGTCTCGATTCCTCTCGCCATCGCGCGAGAGGTCCCATGAAACAGCTTTTTTCGTTTCATACAGCCCCGTACATGCACACGTTCGTGTGAAAAAATTACACGCGAGGAAAATCTCCATTGGCCGCCCACTGTCGAAGCTTCTCCAGCAGAGTTTCAACGTGTCGTCACGATGACAAACTGAAGAATCGGCAGTGTAGAGGCACACTGATTCTGGACGCAGGTTTCGTGAAAGCCTAGGAGTCGATGCACGAGTGTTTCAACGTGTGTGTGTGTGTGTGTATGGAGACCTTTAAGGTTCCCGGTGATCGCGCCGCGCGTTTCACCGCATTATAAAACGCCTGGTCATCGAGTGCTCGCGTGCACTCGCGCTTCCTACGTCCATGAATGGATTTTGCCCGTATATGCGCCCGAGCGCGCGCCCACGCGGCTAGATTTATGCGCCAGATATAGACACGTGGGTGTATCGGCGGCGATGCAGCGCGTCTCAATGAAGGAAGAGCTTGTTACTCGTTACTTCGCCTTACTCGCGCGAGCGATAGGAAACCGCAGGAGGAACGGGGAGGTTACGAACGGGGCGAGCGAGATGGGATCCGGGAACGTTTGTATATACATACGTATATATATATATATATATATACACAACACGCGCGGCGGAAGATTCGAGCGGCCCAGCGAACGTGATCCCGACGTGATCAAGATTCTCGAAAGTCTCGGTTCCAAAGTTTTGATTAGTTTCCAGCCTCCGCGAGTGAATATCAAGTATTTTACGAATCATTTGAATGTTTTATTCCGCGGCGAGCCACGTTGACGTAATATATTAAAGGGAATTTGGAAAGTTCTTATCGTTGATCCCCTTTCGAAGCGTTTCGTCTGCCGCTGTCGAGTGTCTGTATAAGATAATCCGCGGCGCTTAAAATATAATTGGTTTGCAACCACGAAGAGGATGATACGTTACAACGCGAACTATATTTCATAAATACATTAAAAGGTATGTGTATACTTGATTCCTCGTTCAACGATGAAGCATTAGGTTTCTTTCGTAATTTCAAACGTTCAAACGATTTTATACATTTTATATTGTTTTTGAGATGTAAGTTTTATATTTTACATTGTCTCGTGTATAAAGTTTTATATATCGTTTTCATTGTAAGATTTACTGTGAACGCGTTACAAAAGAAATATATAAAACAGGGAGCACTTGGATATCGCTATCTGAATTGTACTAAAACTCTACAATTTGATAACAAAATTGTGTATCAAAGCTGCATCTTTTAATATATATCTCCTTTCTCGTTAATAATTATTTATTTCCTATATAAACTATTCCCTCGCGTTTAAAAAATGGAAAATATTCCCGAAATACTGAATGTTCGTCTATCAAGACTTCCAAAATTAACTTTTCAAGAATTTTCAAACATCGAATCTTAGCGATTCAAATTTTCCCCAGCACTTCGAAACCGAGATTCCAACACTAGTTGTACGCGTGATATATATATATATATATTTTTTTTTTTCTTGATAAGAAGAAGCCGAAAGGAAGGAAGAAGAATAGCAGGACGAAGAAACGAATAAGGAGCTCTGCGATCGCGCGGGTTAGAAAATGAATTATAAGGGGGTGGGGACGAAAGCAACGTCCTGGCCAAACGAGAGGACGAGGCTCGTGCAAGAGGATAGAGAGCGTAGGAGGACTAGCCGGAGGAGAGATAAATGCAGGTAGGAGTTTCCCTCATGGTGGGGAAAAAGAAAAAAAAAAGAAAAAGAAAATGCGAGAAAAAGATTCGAAGGAGGAGGAAAAAGGGCGAGGTGAAAGAAGAAGGAGAAAGAAGACGCGCGAGAGAATGGCGGAGAGTGGTGTCTCTCACAGGTCTTGGTCGACGATAAAGCGGTGCGCGCCTACTTTGTGGCAGCCCCCTCCCCCCGATTCTCAACCCTTCTCGTACTGGTAAAGCTTTCTCCGCTCCGCGACTGCCGCTATACATACTAGGCTACTTCTTGCAACGTTTTACGACTCGCCCTCCAACGCGTTCGATGTTTCGGCCTCTTCAGCCTATGGTTCCCTTGTGCCCGTATCTGGCGCTCTCTCCTCTCCTCTTTTCGCTCGTTCTCTTTTACGCTGCGTTCACACTGGCCGAAAGCAGTTTGAGTGAAAATCTCGAATGTCAAGGGTCTACGTCACATTCGTCACGCGTCGAGATGTGAAACATTTAGAAAGATGCTGTATGTAAGTTCAGTCCAACTATGTGAAAAAGTTCGACTATACAAGTTGCTCGGTTGAGAAAGGAAATTCCATGTTTGGGAATAATTTCGTTCAATTTCACATCCGTAGATATTAGTTAAACAGAGGAGTTTGAAAAGAGGAGAGAACACACGACAATTTGTTTTTACCGTTCCTTCAATTGATTTCGTTGGGTGTTGAAAATGGCGTGCTGTTTCGATAGTAAAATTTCCATTAAACTGCGAGGTTGGGGTATGTTTTGCCTGACTTGTTCATCGAGCTCCTCTCGCAACATTTCAAGTGGATGAAGATCAGGCGACTGGGGGCGACCAATTCGTGTTTATCAAGATCGTTTCTCTCAAGTGTCTGACGTTGCACGATAAATTTCAAACAGCATAACAGCACTTGACAAAAATATTTTACACAGATTTTGAAACTGATACAAGTCGGTCTTAGATCCTTCTTCGAACATTCGGCTCCTGTATCGATTTTTGGTAGAATATGTACAATCTAAACGTGCACTAAAACGATCCAGGATTGTAAGATAATTGTAAATCAATTTCGATACGTAACACAGGCTCTTACTCGAGGTTTTCATTGAATTGTTCGCTGATCCGTGGGCAGGTTCGAAATTCAAAATTTGAAGAAAAGAAGATTTGTTACGTGAAAAGAAATAGAGAGTGTCGATGCTGTAGTATCATTCTATAAAATTCAATTTCTCTTCTTTCCAGATGAATACTCACGTTTCATTTTTGCCACTGTATACTAAAGGGCTTCATTTAAATACGTAAATAAATAAATATTTGCTGTTCAACTGCGATATTTGCAAATCGCGTATAGGAAAACACGGTTCGTCGAGTCACGCTAAAAAAAATCGTCTATCTGTAACATTCGTTCAGGAGATTCTCCGAACTGAAAAATATGTATCGTCAACTGAGCCTTTTAATTGACAAATAACGCACACAGCAAGTATTAATACATTTATTTTATTCGTCAAATTGACTTGCTAACGTGTTAGTTTATGTTTTGTAAATAAACGTAACTGAACGGCACTCGACTGTTTGTTACTTTACCATTAATACTGAAAGGAACGTAGCTTCCTTCTTATTCCATTTCATTTCTTTACAACGAAACTACATTCTGCCCTTGACCTCTTGCGCTGGAATGTCACGCACGTCGAGAATTCTTTATCACAAAATTGCAATGTTTTCTCAGTTTTAAGTATATCGAACTACAACCTTATAGGCAAGAACAAATAATAAATTTATTACTTCGTAGTGACATACATATATATAGATGAATTCAAAAAGCGAATTATTGTATACGGTTTGGTCACTCGTTATGGTCCGTGAACCGGTCACCAGCGCAAGAGGTTAATTTCTTACTCCGGTTTTACACGACATTCAAGAAATCACGATTCACTTGCCAACCAAGGGGGCTCGACATCGTTCCTCGGTGAAACGAGAGGAGAAATTCCAAAAGAGAGGTCGTGAGAATTGCTCAAAATTCGCAGGACTGTTCGCACCGTTGCTCGCGAACAACAGCGTGTACGGGGCATTACGCTCCCTCGCGTCCTCCCTCTCTGTCTCTCTGCCCGCTTCGTCTATCCGTGTTTCCCTCTCGTTCTAGCGCGTTCATCCACGTACTCCACAAACGCCACCGCGATAAAGCCTCTCTCCGCTCGACGGACGCCGGAGAAAAAAGGGACAGGAGAGAAAGAGAGAAAGAGAGAGGGGTAAGGTGCAAGAGCATTCATCGGTGCTCATCCGATTGTAGAAATCATCCTCTGAATTGGGAAGTTGGCAGGGAACGAGAGAAGGCTCTGCGTTCGACACTTTTCGAGATGTTGGAGAAGAGGGTCCCGGAACGGGTTCTCTAAGCAACCCACGAAGCAGAGGAGACGAAGAAGAAAAAAAAAGTGGAGTCGGAGTATGGTAAGAGCCCGAGTAATCGACCGACGACGAATTTATGAGTTTCAAGAGTTCTCTAGCGTACAACAGGGTTGAGGGAGAGAGAGAGAGAGAGAGAGAGTCGGTATTTATATGTACCGGCGGACCTGGCAGCGACTGAGCTTGATTTATACGATTCGGCTTGTTTCTGCTGCTTGGCTCCTGGATAACGAGATCCGCGTGGTTTTTAGGGGAATATCGAATGCGAAACGGCTGGCTCGTTGTCCTCGGCCGAACAAAGAACCGCTCGCGAGGAATTGAAATCGCGTAATTTACACATGCACGACAGAAACTTCTTTCTGTGATGATCGTGTAATTCGTATCGCGAAGATATTGTGAATTTGTATTGCGAGTGTCGTATGAAAGATCTTTGAGTTCTGTTAACACGGGTTTGAAATAAACCTAGGAATAAAAATAAAAATAAAAATTGAAATAAACCTGAGAATAAAAGCTCTGGTAGGCGTGCAAAGGAATTGTTGGCGTTTTTTGTATTCAAATTTCAAACGCAATACAAGATCAAAATTTGATAATATGTATCTAACTCCATTGTACTTACAAGATACACTTTTTTTTTTTTTGAAACAATGGCTTATATTATTTTGACCAAAATTGAATTCGTACTCTTTTACTGATCTATCAGGGATGTGTGAAAATTACAAAATATTTAATATAAGTGTATATTCCGCACAAAGTCAGAAATTTGCCTAAGTAGCTATTTAATAGAATTATCTTTGATGTTGTAAATTTATTAAATGTTTAAGACGTGTGTTAACTTTTTGCTAAATATATCTACAACTTTTCAAATTGGTTTCAAATTTTATCAATGTAATTATAACTATACAGTTCACTACAGTCTTGTAAAAAAATTTCAAAATGTTTGTTTAGCACAAAAGTTTTGTTTATGAAATTTTCTTGAAAATTCCTTTCTTTCAGCACGAACTACGTATAATTCCTGTCCGCGTAAGAAATATGTTTGTATTTCCTGCTCCTTTGGACTCTCTTTAAAATTGAAGAAGAGCTAATTAAAGCTCGCTCTTTATGAGAAACGCTGAAACGCATGCTTCTGGGCAGAGAGACAACAAAGGGCGAGCGTTATTTTAATTGCACTTTTTAATTACCGTTTAATCCGTGTGAAATGAATAAATTTCAAAGATGCATTGAGCGACCAAACAAATTCAATTCAAAACAATAACAATGGCAGTCGACACATTACTTTCCATGTCCTCGAAGAAGGCTTTATCTTTTTCATTTGACGTGCGAATATTTCACCAATGAAATAGCAAACCACTGTCGAAGAACTATGCAAATGGTCGAACGTGACTCACGTGTTCTTCTAGCTATTTGCCAATCCGATTCCAACAAATTCTTAACTCACTTACCGGCGTGTGTTTTTAAGTGGGAAATTTATGCGATTTCGAGGGTATTCGTGAATAACAATAACGATATTTCTACGAATGGAAATTTATCGGTATCGAGTAGTAAACGTCGAATGTCTTTTCAATCGCAAACCCGCGATTTTCATCAACATTCGCGCTGTTAATAAAGCAAGAATTAAGCGGAGGTATCGTTTGCCCAACGACAACGTTTGATCAAACCAGATTGTATAATGTAACGCAAACGTTTCCTTATCCGATAATTTGTGTTGCTCGATTTTGGAATACTTTAATTCGATTCCTCCGACGAAACTCAGTTACGTTGAAAGGTTTCTTACATTTAACGAAGTTAGAAAACTGTTTGCAATACAAATACGAAAAATTTCGTATTTCCTTCAAACGTATCTCGTTTGTACGAATGCGAGCCTCGCGCACGGCGAGGAAATTGGAATGGAGGGGGGCAGGAAAGTGGGGGCAAGAGCCGCCAGTTAGCCACCTCTGCTTCAAATACAGAATACCGTGCATTTTACTCGAAAATAATCATAGACTCTTTGGTGCAATCGTTACAGTCACCTTCGCGATACCAGTCGAAGGTTAAGAATAAACGAAACTCGTTCCGTTTCGTTTATTCCTCGCCAGCATCCACTGCACACGTTCTCGTTTGGTGGCAGAGCGAAGAAACCACTCGAAAAACCCGTCTAAGCGGCGCGATTTTTTTCGTCTCTGTACCGATGAGAATGCATATTCACCGACACGTGCCCGCACAGTTCGTGTATTCGTTTATTCACTCGCCCGTCTGTTTCGAGCTTCCCCCGAGCCTTCTATCGGCACGTGCACGCGTATTTTACCCGTTGTACCCGTTTTAGACGGCCACTGCCGGCTTCTGCGGTATAAAAAGCTCGCCCTTTCGAGCAACACGCAAGAGAGAAGGAAAGAGGGGAGGAAACGTTGCGTTTGATTACGAGTTCGGCGCGAGGCCGATGGGCTTTGCTTCGTGTCGCGAGTGTATCCTTATACCGTTGCTACTTATCGCTACTGCCTTCAGTATCTTTCGCTTTGTCTCTCTCATTCCCCCTCTTTCTCTCTGTCTATCTGCTCGTCCGACTAATTAACAACTTACCGCTCGTTAAACCTTTTAATCTGATCGGACTGCACCGTCCTTCTTTGCACGCGCGCAAATGAAAAACAGAGAAATCCAACTGCTCGTTTCTCAGCTTTATTATTATCGTTTCGCCATTGTTTGGCGCCGTGTCGAGTTTTGTTTCTTCGCGAACGCGAGGCAAAGAAGAAAAAAAGAGAGAGAGAGAGAGAGAGAGAAAAGGAAAATCGTAGCTACGTATGTAAATCATATATGGAGGAAAGGCTTTTCGTTTTTTCTCGTTACGACACTCGTTAGACCGACGATGAGAATTCCTCGGATTCCTTCAGAATTTTCGTTCTCACTGTTGTACAACAAAATCGCGTAATCATCGTCGTCGAAATATTAAATAATACACATTCAATTTGAACTAGATGTTGCTTCATGCCCGACGAACGGTTATTATTGCGCGTCGTTGTGTCCGCTATTTATTTTTTCGCCTCTTGTGCAAAAGAATCTCGGGGTGTCGTTTCGCGTAAAAAATAATCGCGCAGGTCGCGGCCATTCCAGCGGAATGTTTCACTAAATTTCTTACGCTGTGTCCGCAAGTAGTAGTATAACGTTAATTATACAACGTTGCTGCGTGCAAAGTGTCCATTATTTTTAAAATACTGTGCTCTCCGGATTCGTAGAGGTTGGCTCGGTTGGCGTCTCCTTATCGCTGAACTCGATCGTTATACACCCAAGAGTTATAATTCTGACGTCATGCTTTCAACGCGCGGAAAATTGTCGTAAATCTAACGAATTATTCGCGAACACGACGTGCGACTAAAATGTCAACAAGTCGCGAGGTTAAAATGGACAAACTGGAATAGAACATTCGTCTTCAAATATCTATCAATCCTCGGACGATGGGTGGTAAAGGAATGACCTTAGACTTCTTTCAATATTCAGACACTGCATTGAGAATGTTACTTTTATCGTTCAACGAGTGAAATATTTTTCCAAACCATGAACATTTATTCAGTCTTTTTTCTCAGTAGAGTCGAGAATTCTCTTTCCATTATATTAAAAAACATACACATTTTTTACTCATACAACATATATAAGCTTCGTTATCAAGCTCCCAGTTAGAAAGATCGATTTTTAAAATTTGAGAATGCCACCGATTCCCGAGGTGCCGTTGATTCAATCCTAGGATGAACAAAACGAGATTCGAGTATGAAAAAGAGAGATGGCGCAGAGTGGCAACATTATTTTCGGCGAAACGCGGTACCAAAGCTATTTGTAAACGCTATTTATCCTCGAGAAGAGCTTGGAAATATCCTGAAAGG
This sequence comes from Tetragonisca angustula, assembly GCA_036937485.2. Lineage (NCBI taxonomy): Eukaryota > Metazoa > Arthropoda > Insecta > Hymenoptera > Apidae > Tetragonisca > Tetragonisca angustula. The sequence goes on from JAWNGG020000265.1 coordinate 213,724, forward strand.
AATGTACCATCAACGGATCAAATCCGACCATTGTGCAATGTTTCACCGTAAACTAAATTCATCTAGCATTTATTATATCGCGAATCACCCGAGGATCGCGCTGTTTCGCAAAGCACTTTATCGTAAAATGGCGGGACGCGTATGGAAACGAATCAACGACCGAGATCGGATTTTCACGCAGGCATGTTTCGACGAACGGCGCTGGATCACGTACGCGACCAGCCTATTTCACCGTGTGTTTATCGAGTTTTTCCGCGTGGCCATTAATTCCAGCGGGATGCGTTTCACAAGTCGATAATGCCCGCAATTATGGCACAATCGAACCGGCGGATTTTGTCTTATACACCTGAATTACCAAGCAAACAAAAGCGAACGGCGATACATTTCTCCCTCGCAGTTTTCTTTCGTTGATCGTCGGGGAAATTACTCGGACTTTCGTGCTCGCTCGACGCGTATACACGTGTACTCGTGTATTCTGATAATTAATGGGCTAATTAATAAAAGTCACAAGTTACAAGTGCTCGTGGTTCCTACTTTTTTTCTTTTCTTTGTTGATGTGACTAATATTGTGTAACATTGTGTAACGAATGAATTTCGAGTCAGTAAAATGTTCGAAGAATCTTGTGTCTCTTTAAATATTTAAAATTTGCTTCTGTTGTCCTTGTAATAACGCACAGCGTGTAGAGAAAAGTCTCGGGAGTCATAAGAAATTATTTAAATTTATCATAATAAGAAAAAGTTGCTCTTCTTTCGAAACGAAGGGTTCGTTTTCAGTTCAATTAATTTCTCGCTTGTTATCAATAGATCGCGGATTTTTCTGCGTTTTCCAATTTTTACGAACTTTTAGGGTAAAGAAACGGCATCTTTTCGTTTCTCTTTGCACGAAATGCGTGCATGATAATCCGCAGTCCAGCAAGAATTATTAAAAACCTAATTTAATAACGAATAAAGTATCGGCAAAATTCAAGCTTCAAATTCTTGGCATTGTACAAATACCGTACCTCTTTTCCCGTACTAAAATATTTGGAATGCATCTCCCATACATATACGTTCTTCAATTAATGGAGAAAAAAACTTGGTAATAGTTATTTCTGAAAAATTCAATTACCATATATTCGCCTCTTGTAATTCTACGTTTCAGAAAGTAGAGACGAAAGATAATTATTAATCGAATAAATTGGAAACCGACTAACAAATGATGCATATATCACCGAGGAGAACACCTCTCCTTCTAATCGAAATAAATTCCAATAGTAATTATCACGAAAAAAAAAAAAAAAAATTCGGTAATAATTATTATTCGTCTACATCTGGAAAAGTGCAATTGCCAATCGAATAGTAAATAATCGACAACGAGGGTAACCGGTGCCTCCCAATTTCCTGGAATCTCCTGGAAATTTATTCGAGCCCTAAATTGAAAATCCTCCGCGCCGACTCATTGGCACCGTTATATACCAAATACCACGGAGAAGTATCGCCGGCGATTTTAAAGCTGCGGGATCCGTTAAGCGGCACGGCTAAACAAACGGGCGATTTTCATTCGCTCGGTATTCGGCGAGGATTCCATTAAGGTCGGAATGGAAAGTCGATGGATCTGGAACCGAAACCCCCCTCGACTTCCTTGCGCCGTTTTACGAGCGGCAATGCACCTTGCAACGCGCACGCCGCGGCGTGTAACTACGCGAGCAATTTCCATATGTTACAATGAGATGCGAGTTTCGTAGAATTTGCAACCGAACGGATGATTGCAACACGGCGGCGTGTTGGATGTTAATTGCGCTAATCAGACGTCGCCTCGGGACGAACGGCGGTCAACTTAATTGCCGATACTTCCATAATTTCCCAGCGCGAGCTGCGAACGGACGCTTCGAGATTCGGCCACGCGTGTCGGCTCTTAAACCACTTGCGCTGGCGGGCGGCTGATTGCGGACCGTAACGAGCGGCCGTAGAACAATTCGTCGCTTTCTTTTTGAACTATCCGATACACGATATCAGTGGATAGAAATTATTGCGAATAAAAGAAATTTATTATTAAATGTAACTTAACACTGGGAAAACATTGCAGTTTTGGGACAAAAAATTCTCGATGTGCGTGGCACGTCATTCCAGCGCAAGAGATTAATGCGTTAGCTAATTTTGTTGAATGTGCTGTTACTGGATTATGAACGTCTGTGCAATTTTACGTTTACATTGTAATAAAAATGTTCCGTAACGGGGAATATTATATTTATTATTTTCGTACCTTTTATATTGAGAATTAAAAGAGAACTGAATTAAAAACAGACTTAATTTCCAATAATTCCACGTGTTCTCAATAAAAAAAATTGAAGGACGAAATTACTTGATCGTTTATTTTGTCATTTTTAAATTTCACAAATATGCCCAAAGATCAACCTGCTGTGCTCGTGCGGGAAACTGTAATTTGCAAATTTCAGGAACTCTCGAAATTATTTTGAAACAAGAACAGAATTAAAAAAAGTTATGAAAATATGGGTCACGGCTCGATATTAAGCCGCGACCAATTTTCTATCTCTTGGCCGTGCTGTGACAAGTATACTCGCGTCACGCGAAAAAAAAAAAAAAAGAAAAACAACCACCATTCGCTACGAAATTAAAATTTTAGCGAAAACTGAAACATAGGCGCTCCCGTAAATTTCAAACATTAGTGTATTGCGAAACAAAAATGAAATTAACGAAATAACAATGAAATTTTCAGTAAATTAATTTTGAAATAGAATTTTTTATTTAAACAACAACCTTGACAATTTTTGCAGAACAAACAGGGAAAGACAGAGTTTTCTCTAATTTCTGATTTAGTTCTTTCTTCATCTGATTTCTCTAATTTTCCCTACTCTCTTTTAGTGGAAAAATTATGAATATTCAACATCTGTATAAAATACCAACGATTTTGTACAATTATTACTATATCTTTGTTATTACTAATTATTATACATTCTTTTACTAGTTATTGCTATGTCTTTATCATTACTAAATTATTATTATATACTTCGTTTTTGTAATTGCCTGACGAGTGCACCCGTCGTCACTTCGTGTTTGCAACGCATTTTTAAAATCGGGCTACAGATAAAAGAGTGAAAAAAGAAAATTAACATTTCGTAAATTCGAAATTACATACTATACGGGATAAATCAATCTTCGACATTTCCGTTTTCAACTCCGATTATAATGTATAACGTCGTAACGTTAATGCGGATTTTATTATTTGCATTTTGCAAAACGAACGTTGCATATGGTGGATGTGATACGATGGAACTTGTATTAATTATTTCGATTCTCATTACGCGACTGCTACTTTTCGATATGGGAATTATATCTGAATATTCGGTTTCATTTCGAGGCAGAAAGAACACAATGAATATTAATAAATTTACATTATATCAAAACCAAACGAACGAGCGTGCAATTACACCGGTGAATAAGGTAAATCGAATCGAAAAACGAAACGAAACACGAGGTAAAAAGTGACCTGTAACAGATCCTTAATAAGAGTGAAATTACTTGGACACGTTTTGAAGTCAATTATCTGAATGTTACGCAAGGACGAGTTGATATTGTAATTAAAAGAAGAAGATGGCATTTAAAAACCAGCCGTTAAAATAAATTGTTAGAACAGGATGATTAAAACGAAATATCAAGACTAGAGATTTCAATTTAATTATACGCATTTAGAAACAGTTAATATATCCGTGTTCTCGTCACTGTAATTGTTAATTCATGGAAACATCGTGTATTAACACACTCGTACGTTCATATTTTGTTTCGCGTGATTATTAATGCACAACACAATGTCCAAATATATTTAAGTACATTTACCCGCGTAATTTTCCAAACAAATGTATGGTAGTTTAGGTTTCAGATGCATGTTTGTTTCGAGAATTACATCGTGCAATATTTAAACATTCGGGTGTTTTATTAAACAACAATAATTACACGAAATAGAATGTAAACACGTGTTAAAACACATGTTAAAAAACGCGGACATATCTGCAGCAGACCTGTGTTCAAAATCATAATCTCCACTTAAGATAAAAGGAACGAATACATACACTGATGTATCGCCAAATCGTATTTTCGATATGGTCGGAAATGACCAATTTCTCAGAATTTTATAGACTTCAATGATTTCGCATAAAATATATGAATTGAGACTTGTGCTCTTTGCTCCATCATAAATTTGTTTCTATTCCTTGAACGTGAATTTTCATACTATCATTGAACTTTCATACTATCACGATGCATTAAAAGAGAATATGCACTTGAATTTATATCAACATTAACCTCTGACAAGAATAATTATTTTTATTGCTTTCGCTGCATTCATTTTTAACGTTACAAAACAAATTATCGTCCCGTCTAAATATTGCCTTATCATCGTTTTACGATATTTAACAATTGCATATCTTTACATAACGCCAAATTGTACGTCGAATGGAATTTCATTTACATGTTAAAGAGTTGAAGCAAAATACACGACTGCACGAATAAAATACATCGTCAAATCGAATGTGAAAAACGAATTTGAAATGGCAAATAATCCCTAATAAAAATCAAATCGATCAAAAAATGTCCCCCCTTTCAAATGACTTTCACGAAAACCAACAAGATCATATTACCGAAATATATTATTGGAAATCGATGATATAGTGAAGGATCTACGTGACGAAAGGCTCGAAACGACAGTTAAACGAATCTTAAATCTCGACGTGCAAGGAGAAAATGGCGTCAGTCGCAAGTTCAGGTACAAGATCGCGAGCGCAACGGGGCGATCCGTTAGTTACGGTAAATTTTCTGTCCGCTTCTGTCTAAAAGTACACACTGTGCTCGCTCGGCCTGGATGGCAGAGAAGAGGCTGCCTCTAATGTCAACGTCGGCCATTGTAATCAGAACTCTTTTTTCCTTCCCTTCCCCCCTTTCGAACCGTTGTCGCGGCTTCCAGCAATCCGCGGGAATCATAGTCATGGAGAACTCGGTTGCACTCGAGCGCTCGACTAATTTGTTTCGGTCACGAACGACCGTAAAAGATCCTAATACTCTTCGGCCGGGAGATTATAAATCGTGCCGACGAAGGACATTCCTTCGCAATCTCATTCTCTCCCTTCCTCTCTCTCTCTCTCTGTCTCCCACGGAGTTTTTCTCCCGCTTGTTACTCCAGATACACTCTGACTCACCCGGTGAAACCCGCGAAATCGACCGACAATTATCCAGCATCGGGACCAGAAGATATTCATTTCATCGAACGCAATCGGTTGGGTCGTTCAATCTCTAGCCAAAGTGATTGTGTGTTTGAGAATGTCTCCGAGAAAGTCGTTCTATTGGTCAGAAGTCAGTTTCCGAAGGAAATAAAAAGGGAAATGATTGTGCCATGAACAGGATCGTTAATACATAAAAATAGCAAAGGCCCGCAAAGGAAGAAGAACAATTTAGTGAAGATGGAAATATGTACGTAACGGAGCATGAAGAGGCAGAAATTACAATGGCAGTATCTGTGAGAAAGAATCAAACTCGTGTTTACACAAAAATCGTAAGAATTTCAAACAATATTTGTCACTGTTTATGATTGCAGAATTACGGTGGTCATAGTTTTGCAATAAATGTTATCGTCTTTGTCAATTATACTTTTACTTTTATAATTTCATAATTTTATTTATAATAACTTATAATTTCACTTTTTTTATCTATTTAACTTACAATTTCACTTTACTTATAATTTTACTTTTTTTTCTGTGAAATATTGACAAAATTGTCAATATTTGACATGATTTTTTAATAAAAATTTATATATCTTTGTTAATCATTATCAATCTCAATAGGAAACGCAAAAGCTGATAGACTCGATTATATGAAATTATGTAAAAGAAAAAAAAAAAAAAAAAAAAGGAACGATAAAGAAACTATCTCCCAAAATTGTTCCCTTAAATTTCCCATCGCTTCTTGTTTTATCGCAACCCTGTTTAACGTCCCTCCGGTTTATCCTCCGGCTCGTTTCGATATCATTCGTGTACGTGCGCGACGCGACAGAGAACTTTGCGAAAAGAAGCGAGACCGCCTGCTTATCAGGACGATAACGACTCGGCGATAAAATTTTATTCGTTATTCGTTGGGCGAATAAAAATTGACTCGAGTAACGAGCAACCATCACAGATGGAACCGCACGATATTCGACGAATTATTCAACGATAACAGACATAAATGTACAAACGAAGTCGGCCACAGTCGAACGTCTACGTATATCTGTAAAATTTCAAATACACGAAAAAAGTAAGGACTCGAATAATTATAATCAGAGTCTTCCTAGTTGTAATCAGAATCTTGCTAGTTTCGCTATAATACTTGATTTCTGATTACAATTAGAATTTTGTTAGATTTACCACGATATACTTTTTCACTACGTTTTATTAGTTTCATTATATATAATAGCGACTGTAAGTAGATTTTTTGATTTATTGGCATGTCCTTTTACGCCAATGTAAGCAACGTTGTCGATATTTTAAGAATATTTCAGTAATAAGAGCCATAAAGTATTTAAAATTATTCTCACTTCAAGCATTTGAAAGTCGACAAACGTATGTAGACTTGTCATAAATATTTTGATATTTACACATGCCTAACTGAAGTTGAAATAATAATAATAATAATAATTTCGCCGAAATTAAATCAAGTTCGTAAAATAGGAGTTCACGTTCAAAATGAGTTCAAACAGAGAGACAATAAGTAGAGTTATATGTGTTTCGTCTAGAAAGTTTTTCCTTCCGTAATAAGCACCCGCTGTCTTTCTATCTCTGAATTCGAGTGTTTCAGCAACTCTCGCGAGCCTTTGAGAAACGAGTCGCCTCGAATCAAAGAAACAAACGCAAACTATTTCGTACAAGGTGAAAGTCGCCGCGACCATGGAAAATGAATTCGTTTATGGAAATCCAGCATCGACCATGATTCAAAGTGTGATGACGTACACTCGAGAGAGAACGACTTCTTTCACTTGTAATATTCGACGTTCGATGTTTTAATATTTAATATTTGCAACACACGAATGAAACATTTTAAATCGCACGTGTACTTTGTAATGCAACTGTTCATATATTAATGTACTTTGTAGATTTTCCGTGGCGTGAAATGTTGTATGTAACTTATAAATGGTATACATACCATGTGAAACATTATATTTAATTTAATTCACTTTTATACGTATAGAAGTCACAAGTGTATGCTTGACAACATTCAGGAATAATCATTTTAAATGTGAAACATTAAAAAAGAAATAAATATAATAAAAAATTGTAGACAAAATTGTATTTAAAATTATATAATAAATGTAATAAAATTAAATGCAATAAAGACTAGAAAAACAAATATAAATCTAATGAATATTAAATTTAATAAATATTTAATAAAAAATACCAAAGACACGACTTAAGACTGATCTAATGGATAATTGATTACTTATCACACACCTTTCTGATACGTTTCCAGTGTCATTACATTGCCAATGAAATTTCGAAAAATGAAAGTACACAACTCCTGCAAGATGTAAAATCCTTCGGCGAGCTACTGAAGCATCTCAGCTCCTTCGCGCAAGCAGTCATCCACTACTTGTTGTCAGACGTAGTAGGTCGCAAATCAAAGACGAAAAAAAATTCGCGGGATTTTCTGTCCGTCTCATTTCGATTATCGATCGAAACGACTCCAGGGGGAATGATAATACTCGGGTGAATTCAGACTGGCGCATATTCGCGCGAACGCAACGAGCGAGAAGCGTGGAAAAGGAGCAGAACTTTCCACCGCCAGCGCGCAGCCTGCCCCTGTTAATTTCGCCACCGTTGTTCTTTACGAGCGGCCGATGCATATGGATGCTGGATGCCTGCGAGTGTGTGCACATACTCGCGAGACGAGGAGAAGAGCAGCAAGGCAGGCAGGCACGCGCCGACACTTACAACGTAATTTCTTATTCCCGAGCGGTGGCACGCGACCCCGCGCGGATAGCAATCGATCTTCCTCGCTTGGGAGTACACCCAAGACCATCGAGTCGATCGTCGATCGTCGACACACGAATCCGTCTTAATTCGTTCGTTCGAGGTCTTTTCTTTCCAATAGCTCCTTTTAGCGGATTAATTTCTCGATTAAATAGAGAACGTGTAGGAAGGTCTGATTGAGAAGGTTGACTCTCCCTTCCGCGACTGGTATCGCAGCTCATATTCTGCGCGAGTAAGCAGAGAAGATTCGAGTATACATAAAATTTTGTTAAACACTCTCGAGAACCACTGCGCTCTACTACACTGCACTCTGAATCACTGAATCAACGTTGTGGCGGTGAATATTGCTACATTTCGTCGAGTATCAGTCGCCAATGTCTGTCCAATGGTTTCCAAAGAGGGAGAGAGGAAGAGAGCCGCTCAACGATCGGATCTCGATTTTCGGTATCCCGAGTCAGGTCGGTAGCAAGTTCGCCGTGGCAGGCGGCGGGTGAAAGTTCTACGTAAGTAATTTGCTCGATCGAATTATCCCCGACCTCCTCCCCTACAGCGGTCCCGGTTTCCATTAATCACGCGTCATTTTAACCGTGTTCGAAATGCACCGCGTTAACCGAACTCCGAGTTAATCACGTAGCGTTGCAAGTCGATTCCCCGGCATACGTTGGAAGGGGAAAGTTCGCTGCACGAAAGACGCGCAGGGCGAGGCGTGTTGCCTTGTCGTTCGGATAACGAGACGTTCCGAGTTTGCGTCTAACGCACGCTCCAAGAGAAGAAACTCGCACGCGGGGTGGATCGGGCGAGAGTTCCGTCGCGTCACGAAACGAGATTTCCTCGAAATACACAGGTGACGAGACGAGTTCGATTCTAACCTCTTCCACTGGAATGGCGAGAATTTCTTTGTCCCAAACATGCAACATTTTCTCGGTTCCAATTTAGTATTTAAATGTCACCCAGGCGAAACAAATGACAAGTTTATCAATATCCTTCGTAATCTCCATCATACCGACGAGTTCAAATGAAAAAGAAAGCGACGAATTGTTTTCTACGGTTCGGTCGCTCGTTATGGTCCGCGAACCAGTTGCCAGCGCAAGGGGCTGAAGTTTTCTTTTCGGACTTTCGAAATTTCGACGCGAGTTGTGGGAGGAGAATGTTGCAAGAGTACGAAGAATAAACGTAATAAATAAATCGGTTCACCGTCTGAATCGAAGAAGACAAGTGAAGTAGAAATATAACAGAACACAAGAAATAAGAATGTGATATAAGAAAGAAATCAACAGCAATTATCTGACCAATGTAACAACTTTCTCGACTGTTTCTACAAGCACGCACTTAATACGTAAAAGTACTCTTCAATACTCTTATTTTACTTCATTTTACTGTCGAGCAATTATGAATAACGTTTGATAATAAAATGAACAGCTGATAATAATTTTACGAACCGAAGATGAGAATTAACAGTTTGAAATAATGAATCACCTCTGCTAATTTATTATTTGAACACTTTGAAACTTTAAAATTTATCGTATTCAGATCGAAGGATCCTTTGTTTGAGTCAGTTCATTGAAGCAAGATAGAATACCAGTTAACCGTTTAAACAATTATTCGTGGAACAAACGTAGAATTATTGTTCCGTACCAGAATTCCAAAAACGGAATTTTCCGACCACGGTTACGAATACTAACTAGTTCAATGTTAACCACCTTGTCTTAGAAGAATTGCCCTTTTATTTACACTATTACACCATAGTCTATATTATTATATTTCCTTTATTTCGTGTTATATTTGTACATTAATTGTGTGACGTTGTTGTCTCGATTGATTCCCTTTTTCCACTGTCTTGAATCTTCCAAACGCTGTCGACTGTCTTTTTTCTTGGAGTGTATGTTAGTGTGCGTGCGTGCGTGTGAGACGTAAGCGAGGCGAGCGTAGTAGTGGTGTGTCATAGTGCGTGAGACGGAACAATTATTCCATTCGATGTAGCGAGCAGCAGAAGAATTCTCTCGAGAGAATTATTTGCTTGGTTGTAAAGGTAAAGTGACGCAACGTTATTTCGAGATAAACATCGAGTGAAATCCCGTCAATGGGCGCCGAACCCGTTTCTGGCTAGCGTTTCGGAAAGGTGAACGTTCGGCGAATACCTGCTTTGCGCGTGTCAAGGTTTAGGAGCCGAGCACGCACGAGTCTGCCATTATTTATGCGACGTCGCAGCGCTGCAGAAAGCTACGTTATATTAAATTCACGGCTCAAAGGGATGACAAACGAGCCGTAATAAGTAACTGGGGGTCTCGTTGTCGCCTGCTCGATAGCAATTGCCTGCTGTTATAGGATCAACGGTGCTCACGGCAGGATTGACAGGAGATCAACGCGACGATCACACTCTCGCCTCGAGGCAAAGTTGCTTGACAGACACGCTCTTCGAACAGTGAACCTCGGAGAATCTGCTTTCTCGATTTTCGGAAATGGATTTGGTACAGTTTGGAGTAGCAAGTTCACGAGCCGATAATTAGTCAAGGTCAAAGAAATCTAACGCCATAATTGAGTTTGGCAGAACCCTGTGATTTGTGAGTTGAATTTTTAATAAGAGCCTCGTTTTCTTTCTTTCTTTTTCTTCTTTGACCACCTTTTTTTCATTCGGATTCGCTTGAACAAAGAATAGATTTTCCAGATCGTTCGTGCGTTGGCTCGCAATTTTAATTAATTTCATTTTAATTCCATTTCAATTAAACACGATATACAGTAAGCAGCTATAACTGAACCAATAACCACAAGTTTACCACGTATAAATTTTTATTTACTGCGAGAAATGTTAGGAGAATATTAAAAAATAAACATTATAGTAGTTTTTATCACAGTCGGAAGTAACGTAGAGGAAATTTTTTCAATAATTAATATCTTGTTGTTTAATAGAAATGTCTGAGAACAACTCGCTATAGTTCTGCACAGCAACAACGATGAGAATTCCGAAAAAGAGAAAGGAAGAAGCGCGCGAGAGCGAAAAGAGGGAGAATTCGTTCTGGAAACGCGCGCAGGTGAAAAGTTCCCTCTGACCGTAAATGTATTCTCGGTAATGAGATTCCCGCGGGGGATTCGACGTGTCTGAGACTCATTCGATCGCACGTGCGAGATGCGGCGCGATACACAGCAGAGCTAATGCCACCGGGCATGATTTCGCGAGCCAAAGGTCGTCTAACGCGCGGCAAAATTTTTCCACCAGATTTCCAATGATTATGTTTCCGGCACCGCGCGTAATTTCACTTAAACCACTAAATACGAAATACCTATATCCAGTTGCTCGCCATTTACATTTATATTGGCTTATTATTCCCGCGATCGGTGTTACTCGCGCAGTGTCGTTCTCTCTCTCTCTCTCTCTCTCTCTTTCTTTTCTCTGCCCTTCGTTTCTCAATCTTGCATCCCGCCCTCCTTTCTTCCGGGCGCGCCAGGTAAATGTATGCCAGCTCTTAAGAGCTTACCGGCCGGAAGCATAGAAGATGAAATTTACTCAGCACTCTCGATCGCCCCTAATATTCACCGAGCGTCTGCCCTCCGGGGCAGAATTCGAGCCAGCGTTCGGGAGGCACTCCGGGCCTGGCTCGATTCGACGACCGGCGGACGTGCGGGGCCTATCTGCCGATCTACCGCTGTGGTAATTAAGTCAAACAAAGGCAAGCGTGACGATCGATTCGGCCGTCTACGACCGACAAAATGTCACGTCGCTGCTCCCTCTCTCTCTCTCTCTCTCTCTATGCTCCCTTTCATACACACCTCCACCGCTTCAATTTACATCGTCTCTCTCTCTCTCTCTCTCTCTTTCATTTCACTTTCCCCCGGCACGCCTGTCGCTCCCAATTTATTCCCTTTTTTTTCCCTTCGACGAACGCGTAAACGCGCACGCTCACCTGTACACCTTATTCTCCACCCTTTCTCTCTCTCTCTCTCTCTCTCTCTCTCTCTTCTATCGGTTATCTATCGGCACTCGGTGCACGTCGCGCGTGCTCCATTCTCGCGCCGCGCGCCGTCGAAAACGAAGTTTTCGGCCGTTTGCCGATGCCTGTTAGCGTTAAATACCGTGATCCGGTGGCTCGATCGGTTTCATTCAGAGCCACGCGATCCGCGCGTTTTACCCCGCGCGAAATGGAATTCCGTGTGCCACGGCGATATTCAGGATGGAAACGCGGCACGGTATTCCGAACTTGCTGCCAAGCGGGAAAAAGACACGGATATCTATTGTCGTCTGTTTTTTAATGAAATTTTTGGGTCACGTCGGGAATCGGGTCATTAGCAACCACGGAATCAATTAGGGTAGAAATACCCTTACGCCAGATCGCTGTGAAAACGTCAATGTTTTTAAAAATGGTGAACGACAATTTGAATCGCGTTGAGAATTTCATAAAAGTTCCTCCTGTTTTTACTTTAATACTCGGGCAATGTTTGTCTGACTCCTCGACATCGGTTTCCTTCGTTTGTTCTTTCGTCATATTATTTATTAATTTTTGATTAAAGTATTGTACTATATAATAACAAGTATAATACTTTGTTAAGTTTACGCAAATGGAGAATATCATTTTTTTTTTTTTTTTTTATCGAATTTCATTTAATTCGTATGTCAAGGGATCAGTCGTAACGTTAATCCCGCGACTATCATTGTAGGTTTGCGATCAATTCAAAGTCTGGTTAAGACGGCTTGATCTACTATTTACCGCGCAGGCTGGACTCTCCTCAGAAACGAATGTCGAAGACATTGTAGAATTTTCTCCGATTCCCGTTCAATTTCTTTTTCTCTCCTCGACATTTGATGTCGTTTATTTTCCTTCTTTCCTCCGTGCCGACAAAGGCAAACGTAGGAACATAGTTTTAGACGCGAGATTTATATAAAGTACCCTGCTGAAGATAGAGAGAAGTTTATTGGAAGGAGAATTTGTACGAATTTATGCATGTAACGTTAGAGCTCGTGTAACGAAGTTCGAAACTTGGTAGTTGCACGTTATTAAATATTAACGGAGACTTAACTTCGAAGCTGCTTAATAATTGCTCAACGTGTTACTGACCCTTGGACGTGAGACCCCCGAAAGTCTCCATTATGAAACGAGTCTCGCGTCAGGCACGATTTATTCAATTAAATTTTTTTAAAAAAAGCAACAACAGCGGAACGAAAAGACAGTGAAGACAGTGACAGAGAAAACGGAAAGAACAAGTTTCAGAATAAATTGAATCTCGTTTACTACTGCATTTTGATAATAAAAGTACTCTTGGTATTTAAAACTCCGAAACTTCAAGAACAGTAATCCGTATTACATTTAAAGCAAAACTTTATAGCATTCAATTCTGTTCTATGTTTCACATTCACCGTCTCAGGTTAAAAATTCCAAATTTTTACGCCCTTCAATGTCCAACGACACCAGTCAGAGTTTAATTTAACCCTTTGACCCGCGTCTAGTCTATATTCTAGAACAATTTTTTAATCAAACAATAAAATACTCCGGCATATCCGTCAGAGGTCCAAAATGAAGATAGCATACTGAAAAGATATATCAAAAGGTACATGTTTAAATTCATATTCGGAATATCTCGACGGCCGGAATAGAGATCAAAGTTGCAATCTATGTCGATTTCAATACGATCTACGTTCTACTTTGGAAAATCGTGTGTCCACGATCGTCACGCCTCGAAACGGTGTTAATACTTCTTGCATAGGCGTGGATTTCACTTGGTCCGGTCTGTCGGAGAAATCACTCGACCGATCGAAAGACTCGCCCCGCAAGAAATCCGGGAGAAGTGGATGGGGACAGAGAGTCGGCCGATGTTCTTGCACCGTGTTCACGGGCGTGAACGTTCTGATCGTACAGCGTATCGGTGAAGTTTCATTCGATTAAGAGGAGAAATATCGCGGAGGTATCGACAACGGGGATGGTCTCGTGGATAAGATAGATGACGGTGGAGTTCGATGGGTTCTCGAGGTGGTGTAAGGGAAGATAAGATACGTTGAAAATAGATTTATATTCCCGAGAACGAGTGTTCCCGATCGACGGCGGCGAGCTAAGAAATTTTTCAAATTGCAAAAATTATGGATTTATTAGTCGCGAGGAGTTTCTCTCTTCAATCTTCCTCGGTCGTTTGTTGGTTAACGTGTCAGTTGTAAAACATCAGAACGTACAAAGCGTATGACGTAACTCGTGTACATTTCTGCAATATTGTACAATTGTACGATATAATAAATTTTTGCGTAAAAAATATACAATTCGAGAATTTAAATGTAAAATTTAATATATATGAAATATTTTGAAATAATTAATGCTATCTCGCTAGTAGTTATTATAAAATATATAATTTTAATAAATATTTAATATATATGATGCAACAAAATTAATTCAATTTTTTATTGTAATACAGATAACTGTATAACACATCTTCTATTAATGGTATTATTCGAATCGAAATTATAATTCACGTTACAAGCACCAGTTTGTTTATACTGAAAAGCCTTGTCGTTTAAAACTATTCGTACAGTTGTCCATCATTGACAAAATGACTGATCGAATCGTTGTGCAGTAAGAAAACTGACGTTTGACGATTGTCAAATCTTGCACAATTGATTTCGAAATCATATCGCGATTAGATTAAAAAAAAAAAAACGTCCTTTCTGAATTGGTCAATTTAACCAGTGTCGTTTAAATGTTAAACGCACATACAGTAAACAGTAAAATATATTATTGCTAGTGTCTTTCTAGTAGGCAATTTAAATTCACAGCCTGCCGATTTCATAATAAAGCAGTGGTTGTTGCTTCTAATTACTAATTCATTCGCTAATTTGTACACTTTGGTTAAATTTAAACGCTGTTCCCACAAAGTATCGATGGTACTGTTAAAAGTGCTTCTACATTATTAAATTTAGTTGATTAATTGGATCCCGACATTGTTCAATTACACGTACCGTTACTTTCACACGACGACGAAAATTAAAATGAAACTCAGGATAGAAAATGCTTCTGTCGCGTAAGAATATATTTCTACGTTACTTCTCTCTTCCTCTCGACGCTCGAATGAAACTTTCGAATCGTTCGGTGCCGTGATCGCTTAATCATTTTGACTGAAGTATATTATTTTTAATTGGCTGTTGCAATGCCCGGAATCCGAAGCACTCGGCGAGGGATTAAGAGGGATAGTTCATTACGCACCCCTCGCAAACTCGGCATACCAACCATTATATCCAAACACCACGGACTTCGTGCATTGTTATTGGACATCGTGCTGAATCGTATCTATTCATGACCATTTTTTAGAAATGCGACTCGTCCTATCTAACAAATATTCAATACTTTGAAGACTGATTGCAAGAGTGAAATTTAGCTGCAAAAGAATTCTATAGTTTCGTAGAACACGTGGCACGTGTGCACGTGTGATTATTTCCATGAATACGATTTAGAAAAGGAGGACTCGAGCAAAAGTTTTATTTAAATATCGTACAAGTAAGTAAAGGAAAATATCGTAGAAAGTAAACTATCTAGTAAATTAATTATAAATAATTGTAAAGGATATTTAATTTTATCGATGTTACGTTTCTGTAAATGTCACTCGGTAAGAGAGAAATTTCTGAATTATCAATGATTAATTATTATTTCTACGAATCATTTATTTTGCGAATTGATCATTTTACTTTTGCCACTGAAGCTTTGATTTCCAAACCAATCGTACAACAGATTATTCAGTAAAATTTCCTGGAAGCTTGAAACAATTTAAAAAAAAAAAGAAATTAAGCACAGACATGGACGATTTAATTTTCTCAATGGACAATGCAATTAACATTCTTGCCCGCGAAGAGTGTAATCCTACGAACGACAGCGTAAAAGAATTTCGTCGATAATTGAAACTGATACAACCTCGCGAGGAGAAGGTACCATTTGATCTCGTTTTAAAGTAGCGAAGCTTCTACTTTGACAGTCGTCAGTTTCTTTTTTTCTTTCCAAGATAACTTTACATCACGCGGGTGGAAAAGTAAGGACATTTTTCCCTCTCTCTCTCTCTCTCTGTCTCGAACAAAAAAAAAAAATAAATAAATAAAATGCACTTGGACGAATGCAACGCTGCCCAAGGCGTTTTCCACGACGGAACTTCGCCAACCCCTGGTAGTCGGAGCGTTAAGTTTCACCAGGTTATCGGATGGCGGTGTACAATTAGGAATGGCAAACGAGCGACGAGGGGGCGAGAATGGTGACGGTGGAAGAAGAAAACGGATCTTAAGAAGCACCAGGCGAAAGTAAAAGGGAAGAAAGGAAGCGCAAAGGTGGCCTGATGAGCGTAAAAAAAGAATAAAAGCCTTGGGTCTTTGCTAGACACTCGGCTCAACGCCCGGAGTTGGGTCATGCCCTCTCTCCCTCTTTATCTCTCTCTCTCTCTCTCGCGTGTACTCATCTCGCCTAAAGTATTACGCACACTCGACAACGCAGCGTACGTGCACGAGCTTCGTATGCACTTCGATTCCATTAACAATAAATATCTGACGTGGCCACGCACGGCGTAAAGTAAGGAAGTGCGAGTTTAATGCTCGTTACTACGTAAGTAGAGGAAGCTATTGAACATAGTTACGAACCCTTGGGCCAACCGCTTGGACGTTTCAACGCGTGCACAGGCTAATAAAACAATTAGGAATGCGCCGAGAGAGCATTCTTTCTTATCGAAGTTTGTTGTCGCGACAACGAAACGATCGAATTCTAATGTCCAACCAGTTCGTACTTCCCTCGGAAATCAGTATCGATCGAGTTGTCGATTCGTTGGAAAATTAAATTCTTTAATCGATTATTGTATCAATCATGGATTCGATACATTTTTCTCCTCGTTGTGAAGGATTGCCCGGGACTCGGTGTTACGTTGCAGAGAAACGCTCGAAATTTTCTATCAAATGTATCCAAATGCAATATCACTCCGCACTTTGAACAATTACGCGTTCCAATTCAATATTGATCACCGCGGTTTCAATAACTCGCAGATCCACGAATTACTAGACATCATTGCGAACAGTGCAACGGGTCGACTCGTTGTTCTATTTTCTCTCTTCTCTCTCTCTCTCTCTTTTTTTTTTTTTTTAATTATTACGAACCAATTATCGATTGATCAACACGAATTTCCCTGTTAGTCGCCTCTTACGCCTAGCGATTATTTTTAGCGAAGCGGGGAATTGTTGTTCCACACGTGGAAATTTATGGCAATTTGTAAATTTAATATTTTACTCGTCAATGACACTGCGTGCGTTCATCGTAATCGAATCGACAGCGTAATACTTCATTTTTCGTTCGGGCTCCAAAGATTATACGCTACGAATTTATTTATTTTGTTGCAAAACACAGGGCGCAACGAAGAGATTAAAAACATCAATTAAAACAGTAAAAAAAAATATACATAACACCGTTGCTCCAGCATAATAAATTTGCACAATCGGTTTAAGCGACGATATTCTTATTTATTTATTCGTTTAACGGGAAGAGCCGATTAAGGGAGGAAAAGGCACGTAAAAAAAAAAAAAAAAGGAAAATAGTCACGATAGAGATACAATAATGATGAAAATATATAAACGTTTGCATTTCTCGTTCAATTCGAGATTAAAAAGAGCAATTGGAAACAATAAATCCAAGCGATCGTTCGATATTTTTCCCCAATGTTCACGCGGGAAATGGTGAAAAATCTCGTGACAGCGTCGCGATTTTCGACGTCTCGAAGAACCGCAGCGAAAAACCATCCTCCACCGACGCGGAGGAACCGCGGCGGCAGCTCGTAACATCGAAAATCTCGTTTCGGCCATGGCAAATAAATCAGACCTGTTGCGACATGATCCTATTAACGTTAAGTACCGTGATTTATCGTGCTATTTGTATCGAACCGGCAGAAAGGACCGGAGAAATGTTTTGTTTGCGGCCTCTGCAAACAGTCTGGCGATCCATTAAACTATTAACCCGCGCGCCATTCGCCATCGTGTTTAGTTTGCACGTTCGAGATTCCGCTGCCGGTTATTTTCGACTGGTTGGGGCGTCCTTCAAACCGACGAGTTCGAAATTCTACTGACGCAAAGAGGATAATAAGTATTTAACAGCAAACGCGAGTTTTACGCTGTTTAATAATGTTAACCCTTTGCCCTCGACAAACGTTTCTTTTTTTCTTTTTGTATCATCCACCAGCAATTTATTTGCTTCAAATTCGATCGATGAAATGTTAGTGAAAAGTAAATTGACTGCCTTGCAACTATACTACCGACATTCAGACATTGATTAATGAAAAGCAATAAAGTATTTTGTGCTATTACTAACTAATTATCCAGAACGACTGATGTATCGTATTGTACAGAAGTGATTCGAATGGTACACCACTGAAAGAGAAAAAGTTGACTAATTAACGTTAACCAATAAAATAAGCTGTAACTTATTTGCTGTAAACACGAGGATAAAAGAACGGAATTTGGGGTAACGCGGAATTACTCGGAATGTTCGATTAATCAAGCATTTTAATCTTCAATTAATCACCCTAAAGCTTCCCTCGCAGCCGACAATAAAATTAAACCCGTTCGAAAGCAGCATCGATCAACTTCATGAATGGGAGCGGCGCAAAAAAGGCGATGCCTTTTTTTTTCTTTAAATTTACCTCAGAACGTATTATGTAATTTTTTACGTCATCTCGTGATGAATGACCGAGTACGAGAGTATGCTCGTTTGCTCCTTCGAGGACTGAATATCGATCGCGTGCTAATTAAGAAATGACGGGATTAATAAAAATTGGAACTGATTAATTCGGTTTCTGGAACAGTTCAATCGCAAGACAATTTTATACGAAAGAAAAACATGTGATACATTGATCTATCAACTCCAACGATTTCGAATGATCTCCAAGTAATATCGAGAGCGCTATACGGTATCTGATTCCTCGTGTTCAACACGTGTGCAACAACATTAGGCAATTTATCCGATTACCGAGACTTTCTTTGATAACCGTGAAATTCCCTGACCTCGCTTAACCGTGATTTCACACGCGCCATATAATTTCCCAGCGAAGATTATTATCATTCCTCGCGAGCGTTTAAAATCCCCGTGACATTTTAAACACGCCTGGAATCTCGTTATTAAATTCAAACCGAACTTCGATCGTTCTGTCGTTTGAGAATATCAGATAGCTTTATTAGCCGGTTTCGTTGATGGTTAACGCAGAACAGAAAGAGGAGAAAATAAAATGGAAAGAGGAAAATAGCGGAGGGAGGAGTAGAAAAAAAAAACGAAAGAAGGAAAAGAAAATGAAAATTCACATCGAATCTCGGCAGTATTAACCCCTGGCCAACGAACGCTCAGTATTTACGCTCGGACGTATTTACGCTGCCCCCGTTTATTAATTTCAAATTGCAATCTGCAGTTCTACGTTTCTCCGTTTCATTGATTTTTGTTTTCGCCGATTTCGAGTAAATCCGTGCCACTCTCTGCGGAGAGATTACTTTATTAATGTTTACTTACAAACTGTTACAACCTGAGTCACGTACATGTAATTATTACAATATTTACGATTTTAGCGACGCGATATTTCCGAATGTGTCTATGTTCATTTCTCGAACACGCGGAACGAAACGACACACAGCATTGACACACTGTTCCAAAGAATTCTACAACAAAAATATATGAATACTAGGAACGCAGAACATTTCAGTATAGTTTGAAGAAAGAGTTGTTCAAGTTACAGGAAGATGAAACTTTAAATGGGATATTAATTGACATTTAATGTTCATTAAAAATTGATTAAATTCCATAGCTAAGGGAATTTGGGAATCACGCAATGTGAAAGATTCAAGCACTAAAAAGTTAAAAGTGCCTTTGGACTTTTCGAAGTTTAATAAAATTATGGGCACGCTGCGTAATTAATCTATAAATCTGAATTACTGTTGAACTAATAATTACCGATAATTACTGGAAATTACTGGTAAATCACATGGTACAACAACGCGAATTATCGTTACGTGGAGAAAGATTCAGATAAAGAACGAATTCGATTTCGACGAGTGTAATTAGACTTCTCCTACAAATAGAACCGCGTACAAGCGTAACTTTCAACGCGCTAACAAACGTGCCCCGTTATTTCACACAGCGAAATTAAACAACTCAAATTGAGCCATTTGCGGTGAAAAATCACAGCAAACTTCGACTTTGGTAAAATTTATCGTGCAAAGAACCGAGGGAAAGGAACACTCTCGCATTTACATCGACCCTCTCGTTCCAACAAATTAAAATTAAAAATAATATATAATTTCCTAGAATTCAATTTTATTAATAAATTTCTAATAAAATATAAAATAACTGAATATATAATAGAAGATAAAATAAACTGTTTAACATTTATTATACAAATAAAAATTATTAAAATATTATTAAACGAAGTTGAACACGCAAATAATTTTTTTAAAGGAAAAATTCATATTGATATAAATTGATATAAAAATTCTATTTAAAATTGATAGAATAATTAAATTTGATCGAAAATTTTAAAAATGACAGAAAAATATAGCTGGAATAAATTTTATAATTTACGTTGATAGGAAAAAAATTTGTTATCTGCTTTTCCTACAATGAAATGAAGTTGCAGAATCGCGAGGACAAAGAAAAAAGAAAACAAAAACAAAATTGTAGAAATTAGAAAAACCTCGAAGAAGAAGAGAAAGGAAGAGTGTTGGCAGAGGGATAGGAACGAGGAGAAGACTCGAGCTTGAAGACCGCGATCCAGAGAACAGGAGTTAAACTCATAAACGCGGCATTGTTTTTGGCAAAGATACGATACGTGAGCAAGCAACGGCTGGCTGATGGTAATATGTTTGGTCGAGCAAAGCAAACGCATCCACGGAAACGCGAAAGCGAGCAGAAAGAGACGGCTGTTGCCTGGCTGTTGCGTCGTAATTTCACGACAGGCCTTTGTGCCCAGGTTCTAATTATTCCGCTACGCAAATATTATCATCCCGCCGCCGCAATTTATTCGATCGCGCTCGCGAAGAAATTGAATTTGCGAATCTTGAAACGGTGAGAATTCCACGAATCACGTCCGCGCGTTCTCTGAAAATCTCTTCTAACCGAGCGAACGGGAGAAATTTCGACGTAAATTTCAGTAAAAATACAAATCCCGGTATATTGCTCTGGAGCACCGTTTCATTTTTTTTTTTTTTTCACAGAGAATCTTCTCCGTACAAGAATATCGCGATTGTTACTTTCATTTTGCAGCTTAAGAAAATGTTGCAACTATTATAATTTGTTGTTCTATAGCTTGAAGGAATATTTCAAAATTTGCAGTAGTGTAAAAGATAAACCTTTTGCTTGCTTGAAGAAGTTGTCATTTCTTTCGAAATTTCAACGAACATACTCTGATTTCTTTTTTTTTTTTTTTTTTTTTTTTAAGGAATGTACAAGAGATCCCATTTCAAATATTTTATTTCGTTCGTTTTATTTTTCTTTCTTTGTTAAAAATCTTCTGTGACGAATGGTGGCTGGGACGAAATATATTTATGTGCTCTATAAATGAGAGCCTGCGAATCTTTAAAAACGTAAATAACTCGATCGCGAGCAAAATGTTATGTTCACCCCTTGAGAGTTATAGTTCGTCACTAAAAATGTCACGAATTTCCCACTGCTGCGTATTTACGTCGATTATATCCGTTATTTCCACTGTGAATTAATTCTCGTCGTGACACACATACAAACACACGACACAATAAAGTTATTTTTTCTTTATATTCGAACGTTTAACCTTTCTGTCGACAAGTATGATTTATTTTTCCCCTGAAAGAGTTTCCCACAAGTGTATAAAAATTCGAATAAAGAAAACTATGTAGACAGAATATTAAAAAATACAAGTATAAATGACAAATAACATTGGAATTGAATTTAAGCAGAATTAGGTTCATCCTAAAAAAAAAAAAAAATAACATTATTACAATAATATCATAAAGATAATAAAATACAATGTAATTAAAGCGATAGTAACACACGTATTAATATTTCTGTTCAGACAATAGAATAACGGGAGGCTGTCTGCTGTATTATTTATCCAAATTTTTACCGAATTGAAAATTCGAGAAAATTATTACTTTTTAATCGACGGAACACCACACGCCCTCGAATAAAAGAATAGCGAACGCACGAATGCTTTCGTTTGTATGTTTGAAGTAGGTTTAAAAATGTATTCGTTTGTAGAATAAAAAAGAGAGACAGAGACAGAGAGAGAGAGAGAGAAAACACGCTGTTCTGAACGAACGTTTCACGAATAAAATATGCGGATGAATCGACGAACGACAAAACGTCAACGGCATCGACGATTTTCGGAACGACGGGAAGCCGTGAATTTTTCAATATCAACGTCGAGGGAAGAAGCAAACCACCGGCAACGAAGAGAAAGCGCCCGTTTGCTTCTCTTCTCTCGGCTTGATCGACCAAGTTCACCCACGTTGGCCACGATTCCTGCTTACAAGGGGAGCGTTCGCTTCATCGATTTGCCTTAAATTTTACACACGATGCACCGAAAATATAATAGGGTTGCCACGACTACAGTCGCAGTCGCGAAAATATGTTCGAGTGCTTGTTCTGAATACGACACGCTCGAGATTTGTTTTTTTTTTTTTTCTTTTTTGAGAGTTACATTTATCGAAAAAGAAAAAATGACGCATACGCAATTTTTCTTAAAAAGAAAAACTACATCTCGTAGAAACTGTGCAGTTCGTCAAGTTTCAAGTAAACTTTTCCAACTTGACAATTCGAATTCAGTAAATAGTATTCAAGTTGGACGTGTAATGCGATTAGCAACAGCTGACTTGGTTCTACAAGTTCGTTTGTCACAAGTAAATCGCACAAGTCGCGTCGTTACGTTTTCTTATTTGACAACGAGCGGAGTCGATCAACACCGCTCGAACAAAGTAATGGAAACAATTTGAATATACGAAACTTCGCGTACAACTTTTCAACGATGAAGCGTTCAATCAACCGAAAACAAAAATCCTGCAATTCCCAGGGAATCAGCTCGGATTCAATTTCCCTTTACTGCTTTTGTAACTTCTCTTCCATCGCTTCAAAATCGCTGTCGCCTCGAAATTACTTCGAATCGTCCAAAATTCGATCCTCGAGTCGAAAGTCTCATCGCGGAAATTTAGCAAACAAAAAAAAAAAAAAACACCACACGCGCGTGTAAATTGGCGTGTTGCATTCTCTTTTGTATCTTGATCGTAGCATAGCGAACGACGCGAAATTTTCCCCGGATTGACATTAATATTGAAACGGTCTGCGCTCGGTTTTCTGAACGAGGCGGAACGGTGAACCATGTGCACAATTGGAAGCACATCAGCGGGCGGAGCATTGTTCATTGTCCTTGTGAAACGAGTGACCGTCGAGAAACTCCCTGTGTCATTAGCATCGATGGCTCGGAGCCCACTCGAAAACCAGTGTGGGTCCCTCGGCTAATGGCCACGGTGCTCGATGCTGGTAAACACTGGGAGAGAAGAACGAAATGGAGAGAGAGAGAGAGAGAGAAAAAAAAAGAAAAATATCGCGATGCGTGTATGGGGCTCGATCGACGAAATGCTGATCGTACGGCGCTTAACTCTCCCATCGCTGCGCTCGAGAACGGATTACGCGATAGGGTACGAGACCTCGAGGTAAAAAAATTGCGCGACTGCTAATCCAACGTGGGTAGCAGAGAAGGAAATATGAAACGAGCAAAGAATTCAGAGAGTGGAAAGTTTGTTTTTTCGTTACTTCAAGCGATAATACTTTCTATGCGTACGTTTTTGCGACGAAAGGGACATGATACTCAAGGGAGAAGAAAATCTGGATTTTTCGATTTTGTTATTTAAAGTGATATGTTCTTTTTTTTATCTTATTTTAAATATGCAATGATAGTGTTAAAACACAATTCACAATTACTTGTTATGGGTTTATGAAGATTTTCATAATTGGATGGAACTGTCTCTGCAACAGCGATAACTCGAGAATCATACTTTTTTGTATTGTCTCGCAAAGAGCCAATTGTATATTTTAGAATTTTAATTGACAAATTATATGATAAACAAAGTGTTGGACAAGCTTGTTTCTCCTTTTCGAATATATGAAATTTGGACGTTCGTGGACGAAAAATATTAAGTCACGTTACAAACGACACGATCGTTGATTTTTACTGGATGAAAATAAGAAGCGGGTGTGTTAAATTTTCTAAAAATATGTTAGGTTCTTAGCTTCGTGATAAAATATCAGATCACCAAAGTGGTAAATGACTATCGAACTTATGATTGTGAAATTTTTTTATAGAACTCGAAAAACTCCGTTCTGTAAGACAGCATACAACTTACCAACCACGCGAGGAATTTGAAATCAGAACAAACGTGGAACGAAATCATCAAAATTCCTAAAATTCCAATAGTAATATGGCGGCCTTTTAATCTCTTTAGGGAAATTTGTTGTTTAATTTGATGATCCACGATAGGAAATACTTAAATTTTATTTATGCATTGTTATTATAATTTATGAATAAAAATTATACAAATAAATATTTAATAAAATAATATTTCAAATCAAAATACAGTATATTTAAGAATAAATGAATTATAAAAAATTGTATTTTTGGATAATTATTTTTAATATTAATTTGAAAGAAGATTTAATAGCAAATTAATTAAATTATTTTAATTGAATAAAGTATTACAAATGGTGTGCAAATTACCCGTCAATTTCTAATGGGAATAAGTCGTAACATAGTGAGGTAACAATCATAACAATTGTAACAATTATAAAATTATTTCACACTGAATCCAAAAGGACAAATATTATTTTCAAGCGAGCTACGAAACGAAACGTTATGTCACAAATTTCGCTGTTTCGTCTGCGACGAACGTAAAAATTAAAAAAAAAAAAAACAGACGAGAAATAAGAAATGAAAGGAAGAATTGAGTGTCGTGCGAAACATCTCGCGGAAGGATTAATTCGATTCGTCGAGAAGCAAGGGATCACGGCGTAAAATAGCGACGTATCTAGAAGGGACGATCACCATTCTCGTCGTTAACGAGCGAAGCAAGATATCAGCGAACTTGCTCGTAACGAGAAAACAGACAATGGCGGTTACGCGGATGGCTCCGGCGAATAAAAAATTCAGCGGCCGGTACTACACGCGTTTTCCCATAAGAATGCCGCTTTCTCACCGTTGTCTCTTCATCGCGAGAGTACAATGCGAGTTCCATCAGGCATGTGTGCGAAGACGCCTCCAGCTGAGATGGGATTACACGCTCGTCGCGATGATTCCGCTCGATCTGCGCGCGTGTGTCTGCACGTGCACGTGTATTTAAATACTGTTACAAGCTACTGCAAAGATGCAGCCCACGTTGCTCGAAGAAATTTCAACGACCCGGAGGAAAATCAACGGCGCGTAATTTGAAAATCACAGCGTGTTAGCTGCTACGTCGAAAATCATTCAAAATTATTATATTGAAACTTGGTCATTGGTTATATGATTGGTGATGATACTAACGGATAACGCGACACGTTTCGTTGGAAATTTTTTTGGCTTCTTCGGAAAATTCTCCGGCTGACAGCTGTATTATAATACAGTTTGTTAAACATATTTGAATACTGAAGCGGATTTTTAAAAAGTTTGTAAGAAATTTAAGAATGAAGAAACGCACAGAAAATAATTGATGGAGGAAACGATCTTCTCGGAACTTTTACAAGAACATGGATTTGTATAAAAATCCGCAGTTCAATGATCAACGCGAATGTCACGACGAATGTTAAAATAGACATTAAAACAAACATGTTGAAACATTTATATTGAAATAAATATTTCGAAAATATCAAAACGCACGATACACCAATCGATTGATCGTGCGCAACGATCGACTATCTCCTCGAAATCGATCGTAATTACTCTCGACAAACTTAAACCTGCAGTGGGTGCGCGCGTCCTACTTATCGAAACGACTCTCAACCGAAAGTCCCGGGGGAAGTCCCGAGGAATTTCACGACGACGCGCGAATAAAGCGCAACGAAGTCGAAAGCCAATCCCCGTCACGTTAGACAACAAATATGTTTTCCCGGCGTCGAAGGAACGCGAGGATTAAGCGAACAGGAAGACAGGTCACGTCCACGTCGTTCGTGTGCCGGATAAACGTCCGCCGCGCTCGCATCGATTCGAGTTAACGCCATAATGTCACGATTTATCGGCCGTCTGCGTCGAACGGCGCGGAATAAGAAAGCCCCCCGGGCGAGTCCGTGAAAGATCACGCTGAATCCACGCTTCATGGGATGAAGGCCCCCACATTCGCGAGCTGTTCATAAACTACAGTATCCACGCTGGTCGCAGAGACGAATATTTTTCTGTAAATTTCCAAGGTGATCCTTCTTTTCACTTTGTTTTTTGACGTTGCGACTGAAATTATAAAATCACGTCGCGCAATTTCAATTCAAGCGTAGGTGTTTGTTCGAGATTTCCAACTGTTCGCGAGTAACTTCAATTCTGAAGAAAACTTACTTTTTTTTTTGTTTTTTGTTTTTCGAATAGTTGCAACGCCCGTGTATGTATTGGAAATTGCAGAATCGTATCGTACTTTAATTTTAAATTAAAGATCAAATTAGTTTCTTTGATTAAAGTTTTTCAAAATTAAAATTTATTAAATTTAACAGCCTATTAATTCTCCCGATCAAATATTAATTTAAATTTTATATTAAATACAGAAATAAATTAATGTAAAATTCTACAGGGTCTTATCACACGAGCACAATTTCAACAGAGTGTGAAAAAGTTTACTCGAGATCTCCGCCAACAATCCCAAGAAAATTATTACAGAAAACGTGAGTACAATTGAACGACAATGTCGATCGAAAATCACCAGAAACACAAAAAAGACTTCAGTCAAAATCTCTTCCACGCTAAACGTCGATTCCCAATTTTTTCTTCGTCAGTTGAGTTACACAGTGCATATCTGACGATCGTAAGAACATGATAAATAAAAAAAAAAAAAAAAAAATGACGTGAAAGTCGAAGAGAGTGACGAGCACGCGAGCGCTGTCGGTTCGCTGTCGAGAGAAAGACCCACCCTGTTGAAAACCGTGTTTCAAACGTTTGTTGCAACGAGTGCATGCACCCGATAGAGGAGGGGGGGATAAAAAGCGAACACCCCCCCGCCCCCTGGCTGAAGCTCCTCTCAGAAACGAGCGAGAAAAGGGCCGGCTGGAACCGCGCGACCTGTCGCGCGCCACAATGAATGGATACGGTAACCTTTTTGCAGCTCTCTAGCCTAGGCGGCTCTTTCCAGACCTCTCTGCACTCCAGTCACTTGGAAAAACGCGACCGGCAACCTATAGCGCGATAGCCACACCGCCGGCTTCAAAGCTTTTCCATCGGCCGGGAGAAGTAGAGCCGGAACATTTCGCGACAGCTTTCACCGAAGAAGAAGCGACGCGTCGGCGAGCATTGTTTTCGCCGGTCTGCTCTAATGCAGTCGGGCCTGGCTGCCCACGTCGATTTCGTCGGACAGCTCTTCAAAACGAACCGAATCCGCGCCGTTCGTCGTTCGTCGTCAGCGAGTTTCTCGACGTCTTCTGCGAGGATAGATTGACCACTCCGGGGACTTCACGAAGTTTCGAACGAACGGAATGCGAGTTGTTTAGGTTACTTGCTTAGGACGTTTGATCTTCGATTACTTCGAATATTCGCTGAACTGAGATCTCGAAGTAAGCGGAACTTTTGGTCGCCAATCGGATGTAAGCGCGAACGTTCCTGTTATCTGATATTCGAGTAATGCAATTCCAGTTTATTTCGCTTTGTTCACGTTACACGTTTTATTTTTCATTTTATTTCGTTAATTTGAGTTTATTTTATCTCGAGTTTCGTTTTATTTTATCTTCGTTGCACGAGCACACAGCTGGCACATAGAAATTGAAAATTGCAACGTAAAAAGGAAGGAAATCTTTTTCTCGGATACAAAGAGATCTAGTTTAGATCAGGTTCCTTCTCCCTTTCCCCTTCAATTCCCCTCGGAGATCCAGTTGTACTTAGTTTAGATGCTTAGATAGGAGATCCAGTTTGGATTAACGACGTTATTGATATTTCATAGATACGAGATTCACGCAAGTTTGACACGTCAGAGATGAAACTTTCGCTGTTGGAATTCAGCAAATGACGCCGGGTCAACGTGAAACGTAGATCTCCGGACGTAGTAATTAGTCACCGCAATCACGGCCCTTTTTAGATGACCGTTTCCCTCGTGAATCGAAATAGTTTCGACTGTAATTAATCCGCGCGCTTCAATTTGGTACTTTCGAATCGCAACTTTCCCTCGTAGACGATATATAAATATTCTACATTTCCACGAAACTGTAATTTCAATCAATTATCACGTTCGACGAATCGTTCGGAGATCGTTGCACACGCGTTCGACAAATTGCCTCTCTCGGAGAGAATCACACGACCGATCGCGACGCGGATGAACCATCCACCCGATTAAATCTTCGCTGGGTATAAATTAGTCGAATTATTAATTCGCAGCTTTGTATCAAACAGCGTCGTCGCGCATCCCCCGGGGGTAATTTGGATCATTTGTAAAGCGATGAAACGCTCGGTCTGTAGTTTCAAAGGCGCGTGCTTCCGTGAGTTATGGTACTCGAGGTATCGAGGCATAGCTGACGATCCTAGCTCGTCGATGTGAAATTTCATCGTTTCCTCTGTTTTTTTCCTTTTTTTCTTTCTTTGTAGCAGTCGCTCGCGAGGGTGTTGGATCACTTCGATCACTTGAATGGATTTTACAAAACGAAATTTTGAAATTTTATTAATAACGGCTGTATGCACACGTTATAATTATATTCGGTGGAATTTGAAAGTGTACACAGAAGTCACGAGATATCTATTGTTTAGTGAAAAATTAATAGGCAAATTAATGGACAATTAATTTTTAAACGCGTAACAAGTGTTGAAGATGATTCCCATTTGAATATTCTTGTTGTTATATAATAGATTGTGACCTTGAGTTTCATTCTGCGAGTTTTGCAATGTACGTATTTGTATTAAATATCTTGTCATTTTGATAGGTACACTTGGATTTATTCCGAATTTGATAATCAAATGTGAGGATGTTTTATCGAACATTTCCAGAATTTGCATACACTTCTTTACTCACAAGCAGTTTACAATTGAAACCTTAAAGCATTCTATATGGAATTGCATAATTTACACATTGACTTTCAAAATAAATTTTCTCCGATATAAAACGCGTATACGTATAAAAGCTATTAACGAGTTTAAGTCTTCAAATTCATACGATACACTACATTAAATTCATAAAAAGTTAATAAAATTCCTTATGAAAATTCAAATCAATCCAAAAACCGAGGATCGTTCAACTTCAAACACAACGGCGTACGAGTTTCCGGGAACAATTTCGTCGCCGAACGATCGCTTTCGACGAGTGAAAACGAAAGAGAGAAAAAACATTGCCGCGCAAACGATTAGAGATCGCGGGCTGTTTTATTGTTTCGCAAATTGCTCGAGCGGTCGTTTATAACGCGACAGACGTTTCCGAGTTTTCTTTAATGGATAGCCATAAATCGCCATCTGCCAACACCACGGTTAAGCGTGCCGCGCGTACAGCCGGATAATCAAACCCGCGCGATTCGATTCACGCTGTTGCGAAATCCGGTGGAACGAGATTTTACCCGGAGAGTCTCGCCGGGCCAATAGGATCCGAGGTAATTCCGCTTTTAACGTCTCATCAAGGCCGCCTTTATAAAATTAGCGTGCAAAGCTGCGCGGCTGAAAGTAAACGAAGTCGATCCGGAAGTCGTGCCGATCAACTTCCGACAAATTGAAACAATTCCGGTGGAAGTAGCCAACGATTAAGGCGTCCAATTTTTTTTTAAATTCACCAAGCAAACTCGCGAAAAATTTAAGCGAACAAATCTAATGGGTGATTAGTGAAAAAAATTATTAAACGAAATTGACGGCGTATGAAACAACGTTTGTTCGAGCCTCGCTAATTATACACACTGTTAATCATTTTCTTCCTTTAAAAAAAGCTTAAACTTCACGACAACGCGTAGCAATCTCTCCTCTTAAAGATTCCTGAAAAACTATCGACTTAAATAACACTTCTAGCAAGAAGGAGAAGAAAAAAAGAGAGAAATTCTCCGCAGCGAAAAATTTTCAAACATCTCGCAAAAAAAAAAAAAAAAAAAAAAAACTCTTCATTGACTGAAATCTATACCACCGCAAAATAACCGTGCGTCAACTTTTCGCAATTTTCAGCTCGCTCATTTTGTAAAAAGGGAGGAAGAAACGTACTTTGAGCGCGAGTTCTATTGATAAAAGCAACAGCGTGGAGTGAAAATGGTTGATACCGGTGCTACTGATTAACATTTCGCCCGTATTTCACCGGCAAAGTAAATCCAAAGAGGGATTCACTTCGGAACGCGCTCCGATATCCTTTCGAGAAAACGGTGACGGGTTTCGGGTAATCGGGTGAACGTCACCGGTAAACACCGAATCGATCCTATCTTCGTCCCTCCAGGAGAAACTCCCGACGAAATGAAAATTCGATCGGCGTGTGCACGGTTTTCAATTTCCTCGAGCCGTTTAATAAAAGAAAAACAGCAAGGGCGGAAAAGAGAGAGAGAGAGAGGGGAGGGGGGACGCGCTTCCTCGGCGAAACTTCGGAAAAACCGCAACTTTTCGCTGACGTGACTTCCCTTCGATTCCAAGGCCGCGATCTATCCATCCACGGAGAACCCTTTTCGAACCCTCGCCTCGCCCATTGAAAGATTCCACGTCGGGGCGCGTCGTTTCCTCGCGATACGAAAAGATAGCCGCCGCCACCCGTACGAAAGTATCTCAATTCAATTACGGATAAAGGAATCCGCCATCATTCGTGGTTTTTCTTCGTTTTCGTCGGTTGTGTTATCACGCACGGCGGTTGCATCGGATTTCGAAATAATTTATTTATCAATAGACCGTGTACTTTTCATGAAAAATAGAATAAACGTATAGTACGTAGTAATAGCAGCACTGTGCGTGTATGAAGAATCGAAGGATGTTGGAACAGAGAAATATATTATAAAATACTCGAAATACTTGCAATTTCTTTAAAAGTCTATATTACAGCCTATTAATTTAACTTTCTGTAATGTAGCGTGACTTGTATTCATTTATTTCATCAATTGAATTCCCTACAACTTGGTGTAACTTGAAAGTCGTTGCAATCTCGCCTGCTATTGTATTTCATTAATACAAGGGTGGGCCAAAAATTACTTCGTACTAACACAAAGAGCACAAACTTGAGAAATAATTTTTAAAACATAATGGAAAGAATCGTGTTCGAATTAAAATTTAATTTGATATTAATAAAATTAGTTTCTTCTCAAATTTTGATGTTTCGTTAAAAAAAAAAAAAAAAAAATAGACGGGAGAAAACTCTTGGCATACCTTATATAATATGTCAAGTACCAAAATGTGACAAATAAATTATTATTACCAGTTGCCTGATTTTTAATTGGGGTAAATATGTGATCACCATCAACGAATAATCTTTTTCTCTTGCGAGAAGATTGAAACGAAATTATTTTCCTTTTTGGAAAATAATTTTAGCAAACTGACAAACTGAAATGCATTGATCGCGGCCTTCGAATTGCTTTGATGACAAATTCGAATTACGAAGCTCAACACCTTTGAGAATCTCTGAAAATCCCGGTCGTTCTGAAAGTTTGAAAAATGCTGATCGTCCTTTGAAAGTTGCAACAACTGTTTGATAACAGCGATGAAAATTCAGCGTCTTCGGCCAAGTTTGATTCGGACGAATATCACTGACACGAGAATTCAGAAAGTTCGAGTTGTTCGCATTCGTTATCTGTGTTGTTCGTTTCTACAGTTTGCCGTAACACACGTTTCAACTGTTAACGCACGATATCTGAATAACTTTGACGAATGTCGACATCTAGATAAATATGATTAATACTGTTTGAACGAAAGTTAATCGAAATGCTTGTACGATACTGAACACTCGTCACGTTATCGAACACTTATCGCGAGACTTTCTAGATTTCCAACGGAATCGGGACTCAAGATTTGTCACGAGATATCCAAGTCGATGGAATAGTTGTGATTAAAGTCCACGATGTTTCCAGACTTGTGCCAATATTTTCACTATCACACGTCTCATCTTTCCAATGGCAAACGATCGCAGATCCAGAGTCTCTGGAATTTAAAGGCACGAGACGATAGAGAAAGATGTATAAATTCCTAATTGTTCACGTGAAACGAATATAAATTCTATCGACGAAATAAATCGACTTACTGTGCAAGTGGCAGATGACCAGTTGGAGATATCACGATGATGAAAACTCGATAAAAGGATTTCAATTGAAGTCGAACGACAGCGCGTAGACCAATTAAAGGTTAAGCGACGATCCGCCGCGATAAAATAAATACACTCCGATTTCTTCGTTCTATGTTGCGAGGTTACAATCTATTAATTAAAAAAATTATACTCTACAATGTCGCAGAACTTTCGTGAGAACGAGGCAACATTTTTCAATTGGTAACTTGTCGACGAAAGTGGAAATGCTGCAATACTGACTCTGGTCGTATTTGTACTTTGGTCCTTAGAATGACTGATTTTTAGAGAAAAAAAAAAAAAAAAATTTGCAAATGAAACGTTGCGTCTTGCGCACGTCGAAAATATTTGGCCCGAAATTGCAGTATTTTCTCAGTTTTGAGTATATTGAAATATAACCCGGGGAAACAACTAACTTATAACTAATTTATTACTTCTTAGTAATTTTATAATAATAAATTTATTATCATATTATAAAATTTATTGTAATAATAATAAATTGTAATAATTATGTTTATATTATATTATTATCTATTTATTACTAATAATAAATTTACTGCTTCTCAGTAATTTTTGACCAGCGACATACCGATGAATTCGAAAAGATGACGATTTATTGTACACGGTTCGGTCACTCGTTACGGTCCGTGAACCAGTTGCTAGCGCGGGATCGCTTAATTTCGACGAAATTCGGTCTAAAGAGCAGCGACAAATGGGGCTTTATCCTCGGTGATCTCCAGCTTCTCGAGCTCTCCGTGGCCGTGGAATCGGACCGTAACCAGATAAGACAAGGCAGCACACTCGTGGCGGATAACGATCGCCGGAGCGATACCGGAAATCGATAGGATTAGTCGAGGAGAGAGAGAGAGAGAGACTGTATCGCGTCGCGTGGCACAATTCGCTCGATGCACGCGGTCAAAGTTTGCTTTACGCCAGAGTTCGAGTCCGAAAGAGAAATGATACAAGAGGGCGCGGCGTGGCTCGGCTCGGCTCGGCTCGGCGTCGAATGACCCGCGGAGCAAACGAATCGACCCCTGAGCAACCGCATCGAATTGCACCGTTGTAGGTGGCTGAATACACGGCACGGAAGCCATGATGGAGCACAATGCCCGTGCACGGACAAAGCCGGACGACAAAGAACCCGGGCCCCGATAAGAAGAAGCGAAAGGAGCGGAACTTGGCGGAGAGAGAGAGAGAGAGAGGCAGCCAACCCTGATTTCGGCTTGCATCCAGCGTAACCCATTTAACCGCGATAACGAAACTTCCTCCGGCGCGCGAGGAAGGTTTTTCTCGCGTTTCCTCTCGACATCTCGATAAAGAAAGAGAGAGAGAGAGAGAGAGAGTCCACTTAGAAAACAGGTTTTCGAGCAACAAGACAGTTACACGAGATGGACGATAGAATTTTGCAGCTGTGTATTATCGTCATCGAAGAGATATTCGAAGTTGGAATATGGACGATAACATTTGCAGAGAGGCGTATTCTTTTCTTTTCTTTTTTTTTTTTTGATGTAGGATTTCCATCTTTATTGCAAGGAAGAAACTGGAAGCGGTGTGGGATACGAGACACTTCGAATCCCCTTGAATCTGTATATAAATAATGTAAAATTCGAACGTGATTCGAAGTTAAACGCGTTATTCGAAGTCTCGTTAAGTTGTGAATCTCGTGATAGATTTTGAGTCTTTGCAAGTATCGATCTCGAAAGTCTTGAAAGTATTGGCAAAGTGAGTGGGGATCGATCCTTGGAAAGGATTCAAGACAAACCATCGACGAAAAGTCTAAATTAACTTTACGCTTGGCGCGAAAAATTGAGGGATTTCAATTCCGAATAGCGTAGCTGTATTCGATAAAGGTTTCTCGATTTACACCTATTCGAGAACATTTAAAAATTTTCAAATAAACGTTACAGCTCTTACATCACTGCTACCAGATCGTAAT
Organism: Tetragonisca angustula; assembly: GCA_036937485.2. Lineage (NCBI taxonomy): Eukaryota > Metazoa > Arthropoda > Insecta > Hymenoptera > Apidae > Tetragonisca > Tetragonisca angustula. The sequence goes on from JAWNGG020000265.1 coordinate 248,006, forward strand.
GGATCGTAATTGTTTTAGTGTAATTTGAATTTCCACGCATGTATAAAAAAAGAGGGGGAGGCGGGGCAAACTAATGTCGATACTTGACCATTTCTGATTCGAGCAAATGATCACGAAGATAATAGCCACTTCTCTCCGCGAAAGTGTTAAACTCGATAATCGAATCGACTCGCTATAATTGATGAGAGGAACAGACGAGGCGGTGTTTCGCGGAATGGAACGGTTTGTACAATTTTCCAGCGGAGCCGTGATGCTAGACAATCAGTTCGAACACGCTTTTTCGTGTTTGTTCGACGAAATGAAAATTCAATAATAAATGCTGCGCCGATGTTATATTCGCCAGCCGATATCCGCTCGTGAAAGATTCATTCTTGGAAATTTGGACGATCAACGGACGAGCCGAGTGTGTTTTTAATAATTTCGACGGTCCTGCCCACGGCGCCGCGTAAAAATAGTCGGGGGAGGGGGGAGGGGGGGGGGGAAGCAGTGTCCACGTTGGCTCGCGAATTAATGAAAAAACGGACGTGTTTCGCAGCGATTTGAGGGATTTATTCTGCTCGATTCGCCTCGTCCGAAAGGAAAAATCTCCACGTCGCGTCAACCATAAAATCGTCGAGATTCACGCGTGCAGGACGTACAACGTTGAAATATTAGAGGTGTCCGTAAGTAATGTCGCTTCCTTCAAAATTTAACAAACATTGCCATCTAGTGACAATAATTTATCTTACTGTAACGTAATCTATTATACATTCTAGTTAAATGTATTGACATTTATTGTGCCTGTTGTTAAATTGTATTATAGAACTGTATCGTACACCCTTGTGATAAATTTATCGTCACAAAACTAAGAAAAACAATTGAATAATTTACACAGATTGATGAAATTCAGTTTGACTGGTATTAGAGTTGATCAACGCTAATTTACAATATTTGTTACGACTCTGCCAATTCCAATGATGCAACAATGCAAAACTCAACAAAGTACAGAGAAACAAAATCTAATTAAACACCCCGAGGCTCTCCGCTCAATACACATTGTCGAGTTTGATATTTCAATATAGCTATATATATATATATATACAGAAAAGAAAAAAAAAAAGATTGTTCTCTTGATTCGTATTCGGTTTCAAGGCAGAAATTATATACGCATAATATTACGCGATCGCGAATATCTTCGCTTTTAATTATCGCTCGAAATGCGGTAATTGAAAAACGTCACTGTGAGAAACAAAGAGTTCGAACTGAAAACAAAAAACCAGGAAGGAGCGAAAAGAAAAAAGGAAAAAAAGAACGGAGGGAAAAGGAGAACGAATCGACAAGCCAGCCGCGTTTTAGTTCTCTTTCACGAACGTTGCCCTCCAAAGAACTACGTTTAAACGCTTAAACACGGCCGTGTTTAAACGTTAAATCATTCTCTTCCGTTTCTTTGCTCTCTCCATCTCTGTCTCTCTTTCTCTCTCTCTCTCTCTCTTTCTATGTTTCTTTCGCTCCCTCGCTTCTTCTCGCATACGCGAGTCTTATTAACTTTAAAACGAATCGTAGAAAAACTTCTAATTTCAAAGGTTCCTTTCAGATTGGCCATCGTCGAAAAAGGCACCAAGAGGAGAAGAGAAAGACGCGCGCGCCACGTCACGTTCGTTTCGAAAGTGTACACAACGAAGAGCACAACCGAATTGATAATTCGTTTCGTTTCGTCAACGCTTGTCGAATCGTTTAACAATCGACGAAACAAAAAGTAGGGAAACTGATAAAAGTAAATGCGTATAAATGATAAACAAATAAGCAATAACAAATACAAAAATACATTCTTCTTTGAAATTTAAATTCAAATAAATATATTATACACGTTCGCGCAGAATGTATAAATTATTTATTATTCCACGATCGAACGAATGTCTGTCATTAATATTAATGCCGTATTAATTATCAAGGAAATTTATTTCGAACATCAAAGAAAATGTTAAGCGTTAATCAAGTTAATCGAGTTAATCAACTTTAAATCGTTTTCAATTTAGAAGCTTTACTCGGCACGTTTTATTTTCACTTTACAATGTTGTTTAGCGACTTGTTTGATAGCACTATGTTCGTAGACAATAGAACTATGGCTTCAACAAACGAATAACGCTGAAAGCTGTTTCTATAAATCGACAAGTCTTTGCAAAACAGATATCACGAGATTACGGAATCCTCGTAGCGTTTAATCAAATTCCCGTTGTTTTGAGGGTTTCTGTGCAACTTGACCCAATCAAAATGCAGACGACGAACATCCATAAACTAGTATAATGAACAATCATTACGATAGAACGAAGATTGACAGGTGCACGAGTATTTAACGCTACAAATCAACATGACGAAAAATATCGCGACGATGCGGATGAGAAACAATAAAAATCAAAAAAATACGAAACCTATGATTACCGGTGCCATTATGCTCTTCACTGTACGCACGCGTGTACTCGTTTCAACGCATGATTTACGTAATTAGCATTTATCGGCGCACGCGGCCGGGGTGGAGAACATGCCTGAAACGTGCCGTGATTTTTATCGGGCGCCGTCTCGATACAATTCCCTCGAATAAAAATTTCTTCCATTGAGCGTTTTCGCATAAATCGCCGACGTTCGTGCACGCCGCCGTTCCTTTATTCCAACGTGTAACAACGCAACCAAACGGAAACCGCTTTCATCGCCTACACGCGTCTACGTGCCGCAAAGAACACGCTATACTCGAAGAAGTATTCAGTGCTCTGGCTTAGTTTTTTCGCGGGATCTAATCCCTCGTAAAGTTTGCGACCGATGGTTGTCTCTTCAAGAATGAACTGTATTTACACGTTGGACAGTTTCATTAGTTTTCACTAGTTTTATTACTATTTGCTTCGGCTATAATATACGTGCGTGTATTATGCTCCACAGCATAGACACGTGGACTCTAATTATGTGTATTGTATAAACTGGTTGTTCACCGGCAAAGTTTCATAGTAAATAGAGCTTCGCCGCGTGTTCTATAAATTTTCTCTCGCTACGTGCGTTGTAAATTGAAACCGACGTTTATTATAGCGTAAGAAATCTAATAATTTATACCGCATTGCGTATGGAATCGTATTCTCGTTACGCGTGTGTACGATCAACTTCTACACGATTCAGTGAACAGGTATTTTTAATGGTCACTCAGTAGTTCCAGTCAATAGTCGATTGTTCGAACGAAGCTGTACTAAAAAATAATTTATTGCATTCAGCTGCCCAAATTTTTACGAAACGTTCCAACATAGTTTTGGTATTTTTCGAACAGTTGAATGCGTTAGTCTTTGCGTGATTCAACGGTTACCCAGTCAATTGTCAATTTCAAGATTCAAACAATCGACGTAATCATAGTGTTTCCAAACTCATCTTTAATAAATTACTTTTAAACCAAATTTTTTTATGAAACGTTCCAAGAATATTGTAACATGTTTCTAGTACTTTTCAAGTAGTTGCACACTTGATCAATTTTTGCACGATTCAACGCACAGGTATTTTTATTATCAGGATTATCTGGTTATCGCAATCCCGCTCAACTATCAATTTTAAGGTCCAATTGAAGCAATTACAGCGTCCCGTTCGAGGTAACTAAAATTAAATTTAGTATCGCATCTTCAACTCCAACCCAGCCTAAGAACATTGTAGCCTATTTTTGACATTTTCCACAAAGCAGAACCAATAAAGGTGGAAAAGTGAAAGATGGAATACGACAGGGATTATTCTATTTTCAGTATTACGTCTCCCTCTTCAGTATTACGTTCCTTCCCTCCTCTGTTTCCCATCATCGATCTCTTCGAAGCGGGACTTAATCAAGCAACTTATAAGTGTTATAACGTTCCTCCATCTTATCTCAACTACGAGGATCGCGGATGTACCGTAGCGAAAAAGATTGCACCGTTGCGAGCCTTGCGAACTAATTAGAATAACTAGCGTGCATCAAGAGCGAATTTTCGAAAAATTCAAAGTTTGATTTTTTATTTTTCACGCCACTCTAGCTGACACGCGGCTTGTCGAACGTGGAGAGAAAAGAAAAGAAGCTGCTCTTGTCCCGGCGATGTCAGTGTTACTTCTTAATAGCGTTCCATCCAGTGTGAGTGAGCATGATTGGAGACCCGTAAATTCGATTGATTGATATTGATTTCTGCTCGATAAACGTTCGACTCCGATAACGCGTTACTTGATTCATAGCGCGTCTATCGACTCGTTGTTTCTTTCACGGTGCGACACGTTTTAAATCTTGGTGTAATCATCAGCTGTGTACAGTTCGTGAGATCGTTCGTGGTTTTCCTTTTTTTTTTTTTCATATAGTTTTTTCACACTTTTCGCATCGAATTGCAGGATTTGAAAGAAACTTGATTCATCAGTGACTCAATTTTATAATCAAAGTATAAATATGTGCGTACCAATATTTTACAAAGATGTATAGAACGTGTTCGATATGAAATATCAAAAATAGAATTCTGCTCGCAATCTTTTTAGCCCTGTCTCCTTCAGTCGTATTGATACAAATATAAATACAGGAGTCTATTATTTATTGCTGTTGATTATGAATATTTATTGAAACAGTGATGGAATTACTATGTACGACGAGTCCAAAAACTATTAACGAGAGACAAACGACTGTGACAGTTATCATTTAATTAACATTTGTCACTGATGAATTAAAATTCATCTAGAATAAACTGCAAATTGGCATCTGTCATTAATTAAATTATTAATATTTGAACATGTGGAAATATTGTATTGCGAAAGGAAAAAATCGAAAAGATAAAGCAGACGTGATGAAACAACATGGGAGGGAATACGAATTATTAATGTAACATAACATAATTAATACGTGCAATACTGCGATATTTTTACATGTATATACACAAGTGTATTTAATACGTGTGTGTTCCAATAGTTAATACAATTTATTATTAGGTTGGATACGGGTCCTTCAATTCTGCTAAAAACATGTAATGAATGAATACTCGTTTGCTCTCAATTCCACCAAATTCGCGCTCACGTTTGTTCCGTTTATTACGGTAAATGAGCGTTAATGTAACAAATGAACACGAATTTAGCCGCAGTGAAGACGAACGGGCGAATTCATCCGTTTAGCCTAAAGTTGCCATTACATGTTTTTCGTAAAACCGAAGAGTCCAGAACGCAATTTAGCAACACGTTCGATTAACCATCCAAGTACGTTCATAATTATTGATAATGGAGTACAAGTCTCAAAAGAACGCGATTGCAAATGTACATATTCACGTGTTAACTCGACGCGAATCTTCAGCCAGTTTAAAAATTTTTTGACTTTCCATAAAGTTCAGTAATTCTTCAATTGGACAATTTTCTGTCAGGCTTCCAAAAAATACGAATTCACATAAAAGTCTAACGGCCAAGAATTCTTCAGAATTCCTGAAATATATAAAAAGCTCCCAGTTATAAATAGCCAAGAATTCTTCAGAATTCCTAAAATATATAAAAAAGCTCCCAGTTATAAATAGCCAAGAATTCTTCAGAATTCCTAAAATATATAAAAAGCTCCCAGTTATAAATAGTCAAGAATTCTTCAGAATTCCTAAAATATATAAAAAAGCTCCCAGTTATAAATAGCCAAGAATTCTTCAGAATTCCTAAAATATATAAAAAGCTCCCAGTTATAAATAGCAAAGAATTTTTCAGAATTCCTAAAATATATTAAAAAACTCCCAGTTATAAATATCCAAAAATTCTTCAGAATTCTTAAAATATATAAAAAGCTCCCAGTTATAAATAGCCAAGAATTCTTCAGAATTCCTAAAATATATAAAAAGCTCCCAGTTATAAATAGTCAAGAATTCTTCAGAATTCCTAAAATATATAAAAAAGCTCCCAGTTATAAATAGCCAAAGAATTCTTCAGAATTCCTAAAATATATAAAAAGCTCCCAGTTATAAATAGCAAAGAATTCTTCAGAATTCCTAAAATATATTAAAAAACTCCCAGTTATAAATAGCCAAAAATTCTTCAGAATTCTTAAAATATAAAAAAGCTCCCAGTTATAAATAGCCAAGAATTCTTTAGAATTCCTAAAATATATAAAAAGCTCCCAGTTATAAATAGCCAAGAATTCTTCAGAATTCCTAAAATATATAAAAAGCTCCCAGTTATAAATAGTCAAGAATTCTTCAGAATTCCTAAAATATATAAAAAAGCTCCCAGTTACAAATAGCCAAAAATTCTTCAGAATTCCTAAAATATATTAAAAAACTCCCAGTTATAAATAGCCAAAAATTCTTCAGAATTCTTAAAATATATAAAAAGCTCCCAGTTACAAATAGCCAAGAATTCTTCAGAATTCCTAAAATATATTAAAAAACTCCCAGTTATAAATAGCCAAAAATTCTTCAGAATTCTTAAAATATATAAAAAGCTCCCAGTTATAAATAGCCAAGAATTCTTTAGAATTCCTAAAATATATAAAAAGCTCCCAGTTATAAATAGCCAAGAATTCTTCAGAATTCCTAAAATATATAAAAAGCTCCCAGTTATAAATAGTCAAGAATTCTTCAGAATTCCTAAAATATATAAAAAAGCTCCCAGTTACAAATAGCCAAAAATTCTTCAGAATTCCTAAAATATATTAAAAAACTCCCAGTTATAAATAGCCAAAAATTCTTCAGAATTCTTAAAATATATAAAAAGCTCCCAGTTACAAATAGCCAAGAATTCTTCAGAATTCCTAAAATATATTAAAAAACTCCCAGTTATAAATAGCCAAAAATTCTTCAGAATTCTTAAAATATATAAAAAGCTCCCAGTTATAAATAGCCAAGAATTCTTCAGAATTCCTAAAATATATAAAAAGCTCCCAGTTATAAATAGCCAAGAATTCTTCAGAATTCCTAAAATATATAAAAAGCTCCCAGTTATAAATAGTCAAGAATTCTTCAGAATTCCTAAAATATATAAAAAAGCTCCGAGTTATAAATAGCCAAGAATTCTTCAGAATTCCTAAAATATATTAAAAAACTCCCAGCTATAAATAGCCAAAAATTCTTCAGAATTCTTAAAATATATAAAAAGCTCCCAGTTATAAATAGCCAAGAATTCTTCAGAATTCCTAAAATATATAAAAAGCTCCCAGTTATAAATAGCCAAGAATTCTTCAGAATTCCTAAAATATATAAAAAAGCTCCCAGTTATAAATAGCCAAGAATTCTTCAGAATCCCTAAAATATATAAAAAGCTCCCAGTTGCAATTCGAAAACGCGACACAGTCCCGAAATTTAACTAAATGGCCAATTGGTCATCAAATGACATCATTCAACCGTGCTCGATACGGTAAATCGACGTGCGTCGATTAATTCGAACAGAAATGCATCGTAGTTCGGCCAGTTTCACGAAGATTCAGGGAAGGCAGCCATTCAATGTCAGCCGCAGAGCAACCGGTCGGCCGGTGCATTAATCGGATTATTTCCTTCAATAGCCGGAATTGTTCCGCCGTTACTTTGCAAACGTATCGCCTATCGGCTAATGGCGCCAGTAATTTCCTGACGAGAGTCAGAGAGAGACATACGAAACATACGAAACAAGCACACTTTTCGCCCGTGAATTCATTAACATTATCGACTAGTTTTCGCTTTCGTTTCCGCGAATCGCGTCCATAGCGTACTGGCCATCGATTTTCAAGGGAAGCTCGATCACCGAGCTGAGGTGAACAATGCCTATCCTTCTATTCTACGCCGAGGGGTAATCGTATCCTTTCGGCCAAGAGGAGGCAGGAAACCATTTGCAGTGAGTCACGGAACCTCCAACGACAGGCTACACGCACGCTTCCAAATATATTGGATCGGATGGAAAGTAAGGAAAGTAAAGTTGGATTCTTATTTGTGAAATGAACGTTGTTTCGTGAAACCGAAGCTTTCCGGGCGTTGTTGAAATAAAGTACAAGTGTTCAATTATTATTCGAGTGATATTTTTGTTTTATTTCTCATTTGCGACGCGTTTTGAAAAATAAATTATTCGATTGGCGTGGAACCTCCGTACTTGCAACACGTACTTGTATAAAAGTTGTTCCTTCTTTGAAATTACCTTTCAAATATATATTGGTACTTGTTCGTTCTTATCTCGAAGCAAACTTGTTTCTCGCCTCGTTCGAAGCAGCTACCTGTCCTTTTATTCAATTTTGGCGATGGCCAACTCATTCAGAAACGTATCGACACTTTTTGGCTCGCAAACTTTCTCTCATTTTAGCAACTGTTATTTTTAACTTCTGCAAATGATTCGTTACTTCTCCAGAATAGAAACAATAAACGATTCGTCACTTCAAGTCGTTACTTTTCACCCTCTCGTTTCAAATAAAATTTTTCCCCGACCAAGTGTGTCACACTCTGTATATTTTTACGTCCTCACCTCCCCCCTCCCCCCCAAAAAAAGAACGCGCAAAACGCAGTCCACTCGTCACGATACTGTTCGGTGCAAAATTCAGCCGCAAAATCGAGGAATGAAAGTTGGAAGGAGGGAAGAACGCGTCATTCTTTTTCTTTTTTTTTTTCTTTCATTTCTTTCGCTCTCGGTGCAGTTGCAACACCGACGTACGATAGTTGGTAACACGTGTCGCGCTCGGTCGTGCACGTTATTACGTGCGTGCAGTTGCGTCGAGGCCCCCCGCTAATCGATGACAATGCCGCAAATTCTACGAGCATTCCGATGGCATAGCAGCCTCCTCCGCGTCTCTGACCGCGGCTATGATTCACCTAAACGTCGATCGACGCTGATTCGATGGAATACCGTGTCGCAGTTTGCCTGCATTAGACACTGCGATTCGCGTAAATACGCTGGCAATTGGCTACCGGTTCCGGTATAAACGCGACTTGCCTAAATACTATACAGGCATCCGTTTTCCCTCTGAACGCTGCTTTGTTCCACGTTTGTCCGAATTTCGCCGGATTTTTATGCATTTCTCGGAGAAACTCCTCGCCTTGCGATTTTCTTTCCAGTCTTCTTCGGACGAGCAGTTGTATTAACAACAGCATTAGCTTACGTATGATTTTTGTCGACGCTGGCAATTTACAGAAATTTAAAATTCGAACTGATATTTCGCAGGATCGCGATTGGCGTTTCGTTAATTTGCTACAATTCTGACTCGATAAAATACACAAAGCATGTAAGAATACGTAAAATATGGAGATCGTCGTCTATAACGTACAGCAGTTTTAATTTTTGCATCACAGTGTTAGTGAAATTTCGAAATGTTTAGATTCTCACGCGTTTAAGTGCATATTTAACAAATTTAAACTGTACAATAAGAAAAAGATATACACACAACTCCAAACTATAGCGCTTTCTGTAATACGTGAAACGAGTCTCCACTCAAATTTTATTTTTTTTTTCTTAATTACACTATCGAGAAAATGTGAACAGAAATCCTCCAGGTCTAGTAGATAAATGCTCGAGCATGTTCGCAAGCCACTGTGCATTGAACGGAACATTCTGAATATTAAAAATCCAAGTTCGAGTTTGTTACAAATTATCATTGTAATCAAAAATCAAGGATCAAGAAAGAGTTATGGAACACAAACTTCCAAAACTTTTTTTTTTAAAAAAAAAGATCATTTTCAGATGAGGACACGACGATGAAAATTCCTTGAAAATAAAAGTTTCAGTTTAGATAGAAATTACAAAGTTCCTCGGTTCGTTGGAAATAATAAAAATTCAAATAGTATCAGACGATTGTTACAATCGAATTCGCATTCTGAATATGTTTGTTCATTTGTTATTGTTTACGCAGATAATTCGCGATTCAAAGCTTGTTTCCGTTTCTCTTTGAAATGCACAGTAGGGAAGTAAAGGATGTTACCGAATAATAAACATGATATTTCATGGCGTAATATCTGTGTTTCGACCATCGTGCCGGTCTGTTATTAGATTAGAATATTATACGTTATTATGATTAGAATAATTCAACATCACATTTACTACATTGTACAATATTCTATTAAATTGCGTTACAACACAATCACACTTTGATCAAAGAGGAATCATTAGTACCTAATAGCTTGATTACTTTCTTACGAAATCTCGTTTAATGGACACCCCTAAATAGCTTGCTCCCGTGGGACTTTCAGATTCGAATATATCCATTCCGCGAGAACACTTTCCCAACAAGAAGTTCTCAAAGAACAAGAGAACATTTTTTTCAAACAAGTTCCACAGGAACGAATATTTCCTTCAACGAAACGCGAGCAAGTTCCGACAGAATTTTTTTCCTTTTTTTAAAGAACAACTGTTTATTTCGATGGCTATTTCAAAAATCCATTCGTGTCGATGGACTTTCCCGACTTCTTCTCAGAAATTAAACACCAAACTTGAGGATTTATCGCGACCGACGTCTCGTCGCAAGCTATCGTTTAGCAGCAAAAGTGACAGGAAATTTTTTCCATCACACTTTTTGCAACCACGATCCACGTGTCGCGGCTGTAATATCAAGCATCAGCTTCGAGCCTGCAGAACTTCGTCGAAAATTCTCCAAGTAGAACGAACGAAGTGACGGTAGAAAGTGGCACCGTGGTATAGAAAATGTGTTCGACGAGATCACGTTGTTTCTTTTTTTTTTCTTCTTCTTCTTCTTCTTCTTTTTTTCCCCCCTCATTGCGGCGGGCAATTTCGCGTCAACGTTTCACGAGATTATCGTTTAATGGAGGGAACGGGCGGGAGAAGCGGATCGATGCCCGTTCGTATGCATGATTTACGATGTTTATTCATTTACGATGATATTTTTATAATAATCCTGAAAGCGTATCGAAGTGCTTTTTCTGGTGAATTTACGGCCCTTCATAGATCATGGTTTATCATGCATGACGTACGGAGCGAGCAGGCGAGAGGGTTAATAAAATAAAATCCTGTGGGAGTCATTGCCCCAGAACAAGCCACCGGGCCTGAATAATTCACCGGACATTTAAAAAAGTTATTAGAAATGATAAGGAGCTGGGCGGATCGTTCCGCGAGCATCCATCACCGTGCACATTTGTGAAATTTTAATCGCGGCCACGAGCACGACGTGAATAATCGGAAAAATTCTACCGAAGTAGTTCATTGCCATCGATTTTGGTAAGTCTGCCTCGCGGTTTTGCACGCTGCGTGTATAAAATATAGCGTTCACTGTATAAAATATCCGTTCGCCGTTAATATTTAACATCAGTTAACGACCTGAAATCCGAAGGATTGAGACTGAGGGGTTGAAAATGATCGCTTCTCGTTGAAAATTTGTACTTGTTCTGGCAACTGTCACTCATTCTCTTCGTTACTTGTATTGTAACAGGGATGAGATCATGTAACAAGTTTATCTGTATTACTCTGAAAGAATTATTGTATTTTGTACCCAAGTTTATTCAATATTAACGATACGTGTACTTGTTCGTTTCAATTGAACTTTTCCAAAGTCAAACAACAATGTCTGCCATCCACCAAGAACCTGCTTGTCTCGAGACTGCGGATTTTTATACAACTTAATAAATTTTTTTTATAAAACGTCAATCTTTTTTCTTTTTTTTTTTTTTTTTGTTATAGAACGCAATCAAGTCACATGGTTGTTATCCTATTTACTTTTGTACAACGCGTGCAACTTCTGCATCTCTCCTCAGACACGCAAGAACCTCGATCATCGACGGTCATTTTCAATACAAGCGACGAAGAAAAATCATTCGGAGCGACACCTCCGGTGAACGTTCTTCGCGAATAAATCTCCGTCACCGCGTTATCCGACAGTTTCGAACGACGCGCACCGAAAAGTAAATTCCTGCCAGGGAATCTGCGTATCCTCCAAGTTGGACAGCAGTCGCGATGAATCCCTGAGTAGGTCGCAAGCTCGAAAAGCGACGACCAAAGAGAACGGGCGAACGAGTGAGAAAGAGAGAAATAGAGAGAGTCAGTGGAAAAAGGTGACAGCGCTCGTGAATGGCCCGTAGGGATATCGTGAGTCGTCGGACGGAAGAAGGGCAGGGACACCGTGTCGAGGGAAGAGGGCAATCGTGGCGAGGAAGCTCGACCCGGAGAAAGAAGGAGGATAGCGGGCGAGTGTGGGTTCGGTGAATCATCGGGTCACGCGACCAACGCGAACCCCCTTTGCGCCGTCGGCCACCGTGGCAACTCGGTGGTACCAACCGGTGCCATTCTCCCTTAACCTATCCTAACCTCGCCTTGGAGACAGAAAACCGACCGACCGTTCTTCCCACCCTTTGCTCGTTCCCCCTCCAACCCCTCCGTCGCAGCCGCAACCATCGCCATTCCCCTTGCCCTTTGTCCTTTGTCGCCTTTACTATTATTATTATTATTATTATTTCTTTTTTAACCTCCTGCGCTGGAATCAACGCACGTTGAGAACCTTTTGTCGAGAATCGCAAGATTCTCTCAGTTCCAAGTGCAACTAACCCAGGCGAAACGAATAATAGATTCATTGCTTCTCAGCCATATCCGACGAGTTCAGAAAGAAAGCGAATTATCGTACACGGCTCGGTCGCTCGTTACGGTCCGCAGTCGGTTGCCCAGCGCAAGTGGTTGAAGGCTTTCCCACCTCGTGGCCGTCGCACTTGCTAACCCAAACTTAACCCAAACCTAACCCCCCTCGTTTCGCCTATTTCCTCGACACCCTTTCTCCCGCTTTCACGACTCGCAACGAGAGTCTTGTTTATCAGTTTGCCTCTTCTTTGATTCTCCAGCCTCTGTCCAGACTGAATCGTCGCACAGCGTGTCTCGTTGTCGCCGGATATTTTCTCCAGGCTCGATTTTTTTTCCGCGTCACTTCTTCAGCTCGCCTTTGGCTCGCTTTTGGTCGTCGGATCGCGGTGCTTTTGTCCGCCGCCGAGGTTTTTGCGGTTTTATGCCGCCGCATTGCGGAACATCATTTTGGCGAACAAACGATGCAAAGTATTTGTCTTTTAGTCGTTCGTAAGAAGAAGATCGTCGAGTTTGTTGGATTGCGTTCTGAGGAGCGAGATCGAGGCCAGTTTTGCGAGTTCTGTTTCTCGTATTCGAGTTTGTAGATACGAACTGTTGGCATAGGTGATGAGCATATTCCCAATCTTTGAAGACGCTTCTCGGAATTTTTCTCGCAGAGAAATACTCGACTCATTAAGGAGCGATTCATTCTCTGCGATCAAGATCAACTCTGCTGCGATCCTTGAACTTTTACGTTTCGATTTTACTCAGTCACGAGCGAACAAAAGGGACGTGCAATATTTCAACGTGTAAAATTTCATCGAAGAGAACTTTTTCACGTTTCGTTTAAACTTCGATCGCAATACGGTTAGAAATAAAATAAAAATAAAAGTGTAAAATGGCATCCAAGCACTAAGAAGCTAAATAAAAAAAGTTTTTCGATAGTAGAACCAAAATATTCTACATATAAACTATTGCGATTTAAACGACAATGATTAAAATAAATACATCTGGCTAATCACTGTCTAAACAGAAGTTTAACAATAATTTTGAGAAAACTACGCGTGTCTTTCCAGCAATTGTAGAGAAAAAAGCAAAAATTGACGAATTTGGTAGTCGTAGTGTTGAATGATTCATAGCTGTGAAAATTCGAATCTGTCTCGAGAGTCACGCTTTGATAAATTTCGAATGACTCGGCCCAACGTCAAACATCAGAGAAAATTTAAAAGCTTCTAGTCATCCGGTTCGCTTTGATTTCGCAGCCGTCGAATTTAGAAAGTCGAAAACACATCGATCGGTTGATTTAATTCGTGATGAGGACAAAGAGAGAGAGAGAGAGAGAGAGAGAGAGAGAGAGTGTCAAAATTTAAATTCAGGTTGTCGCTCGTCTGCACTGCCAATTACGTCGATCGAGTCGTTGACGAATTTTTTTTTCTTTTTTTTTGTGTATGTGTGTGTGTGTGTGTGTGTATGTGTTACACAAGTAAAACTTGATCGCTGTCGCCCACAGTTCGAACGATTTGACAAATACGTCCATGGAGATCTCAAAGCTCGAAAAATAACGCGATAAATATGTGTACGCAGGTCGTTAAGCCACGAGCACTGTCTCGCTTTTAATCGAATTCAACCAATCGAATTAGCCGACCTTTCACTCGCGGCTACTTTACCAATTAAGCTGACCGAGTGCCGTCGACGAATCTTTTCCCCTTGATTACGTATTAATTCTCACGAGCATCGACTCGCATCGCTCGGTGTCTCTGTTCATTAATCAAATTAGAAAAAATCAATTGACAATCAGCGCGGCGAGAAAATAATTAGAACGTTTCAACGAAACGTTGGGATTTAAGTTTGATCATTACTTTTTTTTTTTTTTTCGTCGTTTTTGACGAGCTTGAGCTATGTTTGTCGAGGTCAGCATTCCGAGTAATTTCTTCCTTTACAAGTATAATATATACGGTGATACATGAAAAAAAAAATTTAAGAAACAAATGATAAGAAAACAGAATTATATTTGGCAACAAATACAGTTCAGAATAGACCATTGTCATTAATATGGTGTTATAACGTGATATTCGCAAACATTTTCAGTTAAATTTGAGTTGGGATTACACCTGACAACGGCCGAGTTTTTTCCAAATTGTTTCTCTAATTCTTTTTCTAATCTATCCCTTAAACTTTCTCTCATTTCTATATGTTTGTCGTTTGGTTAATCAAACTTGGAATAGTTTAGAAATATTATAGAGATTTATCTTAATATTTGGATATTGTACTTAATCTCGACGACATATCTCAAAGTCGTCGAAAATCTTTAAGGCGTACCCTCGTTTCAAATAATTATCTCAAATTTCTACGCCGCGTGTGGGATTTTACATCTCCGGTTTCACTTGAGACGCCTTTAAATATCTATCAAAAACGCGTCGTAATCGCGTTAGCGTGGATTAAAGTAATCGCGGAAGCCGACGACTGCGTCCATTAGCAGCGCGCTGTTAAAAAAATAACTAAACTACAAAAATCCCTTGGTGTAATTTTCCCCATCCGGTCGGAGTTGTATTCGATCCGTCGACATCCTCGACACACACACGCCATCCATTTTCGACATACCCACCCGACTACCATCTCCATCTCATCGCATTAACCAATGGCAACATTTGCAAGTTCCTCGGCTAGAAATTTGTAAACTCAATCAGCAAATCAATCAGAACCACGGAGCAAGCAACATCAAACTTGGATCGATACACAGTCTAATTCGAGACTTTCTGCTATTATAACGTCGCTTCGACTAACTGGAGCGCATAATAACGAAAAAAAAAAAAAAAGAAGAAGAAGAAGAAGTATGAAACACGTAATTATAAGCAACTATTAATAAAGAAAGGAAATTATACAAAAGATAAACGCACAAAGGAAACACGCGGTGAAAAAGAGAACAAGTAGAATAAGTTTCAATGGAGTACAATGTAATTTAGCGTAACAGAACGTAACCCGAAAAAAGGGATCGTTATTTCGAAAAAAAAAGAAAGAAAGAAAGAAAAACAAAAGACTGTAACGAACCAATCGACAATCCAACGATCGAAACCCGACCCCGCTTCACTCATCGGTATTTCTCTCTGAGGAGCTGTACACATATATTTATTCCTGCCTTTTTACAATATCGAATTCCTGGGAAATCCAGTGTTCAAGAGAAAATCGATAACCTTTCAAAACCACGCTCCATCGTAAAAGAAAAGAAAAAAAAAAAAAAAAGAAAAAGGAAGAAGAAAAAGAATAAAAAGAATTCCATGGAACAGTTTCAAAAGCCAATCTGATGGAAACTTACATCGCAGAAACAAACCTTTCACCAGTGCTGTTCGATCGAACGCGAGCCAGCACTGTACCGAAATACTAACAAAATAGCCGTAGGTATGCTAAACGATAAATAATAACAGGGGGGGGGGGATGTCATCGATTCATCGGGACACCGCAGACTATAGCCGCTCGACCCTCGACGCAGCAATTTCATTCAACTTCGCCGCGACATTGATATTTTATTCAGCTGCCTCTCACTTTTTGCTTTCCAACATCGGCCGCACACCGGGGCTCTCTCCGTGTGTCTGTAGCCTGGTCATAATCCAGGTGAAATCGATACGCCGTATAAATCCCAACCTCTCCGGTGTATACAACACGCGTGCCGTTTTTTTTTTTTTTCATTTCTCATTTTTCTTTTTCTTTTTTGTTTTCAAACTCCCTAGGCAGGACGCTGTCATTCGCGACGATCGTCGACCCGCGTAAAAGCCGGCCGATACGTGATACCGTATATAATAACCGGAAACCCGGTGATGGCCAGAACTAATTACTTTCGCGTTCCGCCTGTAACCATAGTGTCGTTTGCCTGTACCACTGAACCGTAATGGCGACTTTGGTATAATGCAATGCTCGCAGATGGCGAGAGATTCACGGTGCGATCGTCTGCTTTTGATACACGCGCTTGTTCGAGAAACTATTGTATTTGGACGTTTTTTGAAAGGTGTATGAAACGTTCCGAGGTTTGATTAACGTTGCAGCGAGATTTAATTGTCAAGCTTGAAAAATGATGATATATGATTTTGTATGAAACACTGCGCGTAAAATTTTATTATGAAAATGGCGCGAGTACGTGGCTTACGACACAATCGGTTGTGTCAGTAAGTCCGAGGATACTCAGTGGAATTACTTCCATTAATTTTCAAAAGTCTAAGTTTACTGTACCTCTGTATTTATTTATATTATCTACTTTAAACGTTTAGAAATAAATTATCATACATCATCAACTATTTATTAATAATAAATGTTAACCCTCCTAATAAATTATAAATTCCAAATGTTCAAGATGTGGATATACATAAAATAGGATAAATTTATCAAATTGTCACATCTCATCCACAACTTTCAAATTGATTTCAAATTTCATTAATGCGTCGTCTGTCTCGATGCAATAGCAACCTAACTTCAAAATGTTCCATCATAACACGTTATCTTGTGCAAAAGTTCATCGAGTTCATATAGTTTCGTGTGTCACTAAATACCCTGCGTTCTTACACGCCCACGACGTACACGTTACGACGGTCTAATTACCAGTATTAATTAGAGTTATTAACGGTATCGTGTGACAGGGTTAATAATCGAGCATACTCTCGACGTCGCGCGCCCGGTTGTCCGTAATCGTCGTTCCGTTTCGACGGAAGTATCGCCAAGTTATCGATAATCCATCGATAATAACAATCGTTAATACCGACGATATCTCTGCCGGAGTAATTTACCCGGAGGACAATCGCGGAATCGTTCGAATCAATTATCGGATAGAGTATTCAAGTAATCTACGCGTGCGCCTGTATATCTTTATTTATTAATTTACGAGATCGGGGCGAAATAAAAAAAAACAACAACAATCTGAAGCGATGAATACATTCCCTTTTGAAACAGAAATAGAAATAATGTTGATTTCACATGTTTTTAAAAGAAATAAATTATTATTCTAATCAATAATTCTTTCCCCACTCGTTAAATTTGTTAAAATTGTTGAGAATAGTTGTTTTTTAAATTAATAACAATAAATTGCACCTTTTAATAAGATTCCTAGAAAATTTTCATTTTCCCGCGAGCCGAACAATTTTTTCTGAAAAAAAAAAATTGGTCATTTTCTCATTGTGCGAGGTTCAATTAAGAGATTTAGCTTCGTGCGAATTTTTTTCTTTCTTTCGTTACCCGATATTTTGTTGAATACATTATCAGAGTTTACCCTACTTTCTCCTTTAATGCATTTCGATAAAAAATAATCCAGTTGTCATCGCTCCAATAATGTTTACCTGAAACGCACATCTACCCGAAACTGTTCCTTCTCTTTTTTTTTTTTCAATCAACGTCTGGGTTGAGTAAAACAATACGTTATTTTCTGCTCGGATCGTTCGTTTCTTTTTTTTCTTTTTTTTTCTTTTTTTTTGTGACGTATCGTTTAATGCTCGAGCAAAGCCCGATCCTAAGTTATCTCGATCGATCGGCTAACGGAGCGAAACGGGCATAATTGGGTGCGAACCGCTGAATATGCATCGCTGTTCATTCGTCTCGCTCGTTTTTCTACCACGTGATATCGGAAGCGTCGGCACGCGTACACGCGACGCGCCGATTGAAAAATTTCTGCTTTATTTAGCTTCTCTCCCTTTCTCTCCGCAGTGACACGACATAAACGCGAATCTCGATTAACCAGCGAGCGGAATTATTTTTTCGCCGGACAACCGGCTCGAATATCGCACGCGAAGTTTTTTGCTCGAAACTCGTTCGCGTCACGCGTCACCACCGGCCGATGATTGAAAACGACGACGGACACGTTTCCTGCTTTTCGGCTTAATTATATTTTTTTTTAAAACGCCGTCCGATCCACGAAAAAAGAAAAAAGAAAAAAAAAAGAAGACGAACGTTCCCCTCGAATGTGAAATGCATCTTCCTTGATACGCGCGTATCGATTAGAGAGCACCGACTTGACGCTCGCTCGACAGTTGCTTCGATGAATTATTTCTCTGGATTTTATTCGCGCAGGTGAATTCGATTCAATTTAATTCACACGGTGGGGATTGTGTTTGCGGAAAGAAACGAGCGGAGGAAATACGTTATAAACGTCGGACAAAAATATGAGTGAAATACGAGTGGTGTCACTGGCTGTGATATTTATGTTTCGTGCAACGTTTCACGAGCTTAGTTTTAAGAAAGAGAAGACAGACAATATCCAACACGGAACGTAAAGTAGACGCTTTAATCGAAATTTGGAAATTCTCAAAATTTTGCAACGAACGAGAAAGCTGATCGAACGTTTTGCTACATGGGGATGAGGAGATTTGCTTCAGTGACCAGCGAGAAACACCGCGTGCAGGTAAGTGTGAACTCTCTTGGACAACGCGTTGGAACGTTTCAGCAACAACTCGTTGGGAAAAAGTTGCTTGTTATTGCGACTGGCTGTTGGTCCCCAATTTTTCAACATACAATATATAATATCTACAGAGAATATCCAAAAATTAATGTCAATCAATATTATCAGATATTTTTTGAAAATTTTCCCGGCTAAACGTGTATTTCTTGTCTATGGTAAACCTAACGCGAATATACACTTTCTCGATCGCAGTCTCGTTTTTTTTTGGGGATTATCGACAGCATCGGAAGTAGTCGGGAATCTTTGTATTTATTCGTCTCTCTTTAAGCTAAACCGTGTCAGTTTCCTTTAACCCTTTGAATGTTTAGTCTGCACTGCAGATTATAACAAATCGACAATAGTCTAGTAACAACAACAGATAATAATCAAAATAATGATGATAAAATGATTGATCTACTTGCCAGAGATTCAATACAAACGCAAATATATACAAACGTACGAAGTACAAAACAGCTAAGAGATACTGCAATCTTGCTTAAAGAGGGGAATTCTATTCTCTATTCTTGTTCGGTATTAATCTTTCAGACTCTTGAACATTCAAAGAGTTAATAAAAAGGCGAAAAGAAATTCGAGAGACTTGGCATCAAAGAGATCGTTACACCGTCTGTTTCAACGTTCCTAGAACAGACTAAACTCGTAACTCAGACTAAACACTGAACTCGGACATATTGTTAGCTCAACGTAGTAAATTATTCGTTGGGATTCTATTTGAACGCGGTAGTATCGCGTAAGTTACAACACGGACAGAAGCAAGCTACACAGAATCGGAGAGAATCCGCGTCGATCCTCGAACAAAATCCTCGAGTTTCTTGATCAGATCTTGCGCTTCACCTTTCCGACTTTCTACCTTCCCCTCCACCCGTCCCCGGCGAATATCAAAAACTGAATGGATCCGACACGATTCGACAAAACCATTGACAAATCGACAGGAAACGCTACGCTCGATTCCGCTTTCGTCGCGGCAGACGATTTTCGAAGACGAAAGAAGGATATTCACGGATACGAAAGAAGAACGATTTCGAGAGACGAATTTTGTGTAAATTGCGAACGATCAACAATAGAGTGTTTGTGAAAAGATTGTGGATGCATTTTCATGCGCTCGGAAATAAGATATTGCACAGGATGCGAACGACAAAACAAAATGTGCAAGTGTTCGTTATTTATAATGTCATAATATTATTATTATACTTTTCTTAAATTATTCACAATTTATATACACGTATTATATATCGTGTACGTTTATTCAGTACATGTTACAGTTTCTATTTTGTTTTCTTTTCAACTATTGGTCTCGCGATCTATAAAGAAGATTCTTGAAATTTTTGATCAAGGACTGCTTTAAAAATTCTGCGTAAATAATTATGAGACCATTTATGAAGAAAATTCTTCGACCGTTCGAATCTCACATTTCGCATTCCGACATTCTTTTGCGGAGAATATCAAAAACTGAATGAACGAATCGAGGTGACTCTTTGACAATCTTTGCCGATCGTTCGCGGTAGATAGCCTGTAATAGCAAAAAATCGACGAAAAAAAATGCTGAGCTTTCGGCTACGTATTTTTCGCGTATTTTCCAAATTAACGCGGTCAATTCGGTCGACGAGCCGAACTTTTCGACGCCGATCGGACGATTTAATCGACGTTCGTTGCAAAGCGCGCCACGAACGCGCGTATATCTCCAAGTTGGACCATCCTTAAACCAGAACAGAGATATCCCCTTCCGCTATGTCACGCCTCGCTACTTTAAAAACATCCTTCGCCATCTATTCTCCGTTTTATCGGGAACGGTACCTGCCACCATACATATACGCTCACACGCTCGAAAGTACGCGGACATTTCCTTGACTCTTGCGACCCTAGTTGAAGAAAAGTGCGAGATACATAAATTTGAAGAAATTCTGTGTTTGCACCTGGGAAATGTGTATTTTAACCAATGATTCGTTAAACGTTCTTTCGGATAATAATCAAAGATGTACGAATCTCCTCGAGTTTGATATCGATAACAATTTCATGACAGAATTGCTTAGAAATAGTTTGCTACACGTACTTGGTTAGACATTTGAATAATTAAATTGTTCAATTTAGAGTTAGAAGATATTACACGTGTGTGTATTCAGACATGACAGATTTCGCGAGAGAGGTAAATTTTTGCGCACGTCAGTGATCGTATCCGAGACGCGAAATTATGTACGTATATACTATAATTAATTTAATATAATTTAACGGTGAAACTGTCAGAGCGATCGAAACCACCAATTCGTAAGTTTACGTGGAAATTTCGTACATTTACAACGTCCTTTGAATAATTCTTTTCGCATAGAACGTATAAATAAACGTTTGCGTTTTTATTGCATTAATCTTTACACTTGAGCTTCTCTGATGCAAATTTTTTTGCATAATTATACTCGTCATTAACCTCGCTTCTCCTTCTTTCATTTACATTTTGTTCAGCCATCCCCTTCCTTTATACGTATATAATATCGTTCCTTTGTATATAATAAATACCCCACTCGTGATGAACGAAAGATACACAAAAGTTGGCAGAATTACCATTGAAACCCATCAGAATTCGAAATACGTATCTATCTTGATAATAACTTTTGAGTCCTATAGATCCAAGGGAGAGAGAAACAACGTTGATCCTTTGTGAAACACAACGAACGAATCAATCCAGCGTCCTTGCAAGATTACTTCCAAGATTAGCAAATCCAACTCTCCCCAAGCTCGTCGCTCCTCGCGAATCCAGCCAACTATTTCCCACCGTAATTCATCTTTCCGCGCCATAACGCAACATCCTCGACACGTAAGGCGACATCCCCTCTCTCTCTCTCTCTCTCTCTGCAAATCGTTCCCAGTGGCGTTATTATTTACACGTACCTATCTCACCGGCGTCATTTTCATCGCGTGATTTCCAGTATCCTCTCGTGCCTCGCCGCGATCGCGAGTCGCGGATATGAAACGACACGACGACGAAGTAAGAACGGCCACCGCGTTCAAGCTGGCGCACCGCCACGGTTCTCGCTTTTATGGTCGCGACGGAACGCGAGGGGCACGCAGAACCGCGTAGCAAAATAAACAGAGAAAGAGAGGGAAGGGAAGAAAACGCTGGAAAACTAGGGAGAGAGAAGCAAAGAGAAGAGTCGAAACGAGGTCCAAGCGCGCGCTCTCTCGTCACGAATTGCCTTGTTTTTCACCGTGTACACTTCGTACACGTTGCAAACACGTACACGCGATGCATTGTCCCGCATTCGAAGTCGAGTCAGGGTCCGCAACCAGGATCCCCTTTCTCTCTCTCTCTCTCTCTCTCTTTCTCTCTCTTTGTACGTGTCCCTCGCGCGCGGCCTACCTGTAAAAGCTGCGGAGATATCTGGTTTACCTACGTGATTCGCGTCGCCGTGCCTTGGGTTTTCCCAAGCCCCGGTACGTTTCAGCTCCCCCGTTGAAATTGGGCCAACCATTGCCGGTCCAGTTTCCGCGGTTCTTCCACCCCTCCCCTCCCCACTCGTTGGCCAAGAAATCGCACCGATCGATTAACCCCTATGGGAGTTTGTTCGCCGCGTCGCGCTTGTTCTCGGTTTACTTTCATTTTTCCCTTCTCCTCGAATTATTCAGAGTCGCTGCCTCGTCGATCGAACGATCGAGCTCTGAATCGCATCGAGCGTGCAACTTTCGACGCTGGAACGATTCTAGAGAAAGTAGTTTCGAGAAAATTCTTCGCCTCGAGTGTTATTTACAAAGATTTCAATAGGTTAAGGAAAATCGGACGTTGTGTATCCGCAACTCTGTGAACTCTGGAATTTCGTTCGTTTTGCGCAACAACGAGACCACGATGGTAAATCAGCGAAAAAAAAGACACTCTTGCATTCGTCTGTCTCTGAGAATTATCTCAAATGAGTAATAAATAGTAAATACGAAAACTCTTCAGGCCGATATCCGTACACGTAGAATATTTCATCAAATTTGTTGATGAATTTTGAATGGTCCTATGACCAGAACCTCTAGAATCGTGAGATGCATATACGTACAAGAAGAAGAAGAAAAAGAAGAAGAAAGAAATTAGAGAAAAGGTAGGTAGCGTTCGACTGGCAAGTAGGCGAAAGAGGGCCATCAACCGCCAGGACGTCCCAATCTGCTCAGGAGGGGACTAATTCCACCGAGAGATAACGCGCGCTGGCGAAATAAGCCGTAAAAACGGGCAGAACCGAGAAGAAGGGGATCC
The DNA here is from genome assembly GCA_036937485.2 of Tetragonisca angustula. Lineage (NCBI taxonomy): Eukaryota > Metazoa > Arthropoda > Insecta > Hymenoptera > Apidae > Tetragonisca > Tetragonisca angustula. The sequence goes on from JAWNGG020000265.1 coordinate 271,078, forward strand.
AATCGCGCGTTTCAACGTGCGCCGGCACGAGCATCTCGCAATCGCAACCGGTTACGTTAATCCCACAATCTCGTCCGACACGGTTCGCCAGGCAAGCTGGAGCAGTCACGGCGATGACTGCGCGCCACCGCGATTCATCTTACCTCGCGCCATCGTCAATGACTCTGTGGCCTTCGAGCATTTCTCCGGCTCGTGACGCATCGACATCGGCCGATCCTGTCGTTGGTATTCGGATTGGAAACGAGCTCGCAGCCAATATTTGCCGATGTTTGCACGATATTTCGAGAGTTTCGTGAAAAATTGTTGGACGATTGTTTCGTTGAAGACAGATTACTTGGTTTACGTGTAAAATAGGAAATTCTGAGGCCTTCAACCTTTTGAATGCTCGCTAAACTGATCGATAAATTAACGACACACTTTTATTTAGATTTTTAATTTAGGGTTAGATGATACGTTGCAATGTGTATTATATACCTTTGGTGAAATAAAGTAATTTTAAGCAGCTAAAATTATTATGTATTACTTTAAGGGACAAAGGAAAGTTTATTACTTAAATTATTGACTCAGAAATTTTCTAGATTTATGTATTTGTTACATATTTTATTATTATTTCATTATCTCGATATGCATTTCTACAGGTCCAAAGTACAAAGATACAGAATGCACACGATACACGAAAAAATTCAAAATATAACACCTAGATTATTATAACATGTAGATAAAAGTAGATAAAACGGACACATTTCAATTATTTCTCCATTTAATTATTTTACCACGAATTTGGACATAAATCTACGTATTGGATTATCTAGTCCAGGCAAGGAAATGCTAACGAAATAATTAACCAAAACTGTCAGCACGACTTAAATTTCCACTTCAGTCACGAAATCAGCTCCGACTTTAAGAAGAAGACAAAACTCCTCGCGAGATTCCAACGCAATCTACAAAAATCTCTCGTGTCTCTCTTCTCTATCTTCACCATCTCGCTGGGAAATATCGCTCTTTCATCCCGGCCGGAGTAAACATACGTACGTACGTACGTAGCTACGTGCTACTTCGCTTTTTCTTAATCGGCGACGGGTGCAGCCGGCACTGAATCGCCGCTGTTTCTCCCCGGTGACAAATGTCACCGATTACGCCACCGATCACGTCGTTAACGCGAGACCCGCGCGCACGAGCGAATTCCCCGTAACGCGAACCCGATCATATTCGACACACCGAAAGGCACCGTCATTAGCGGAGGCCCAGCACTTCCTCCCCTCCTCCTCGACGTCGATCCGAAAGCAGCACGTCGTCGCACGCGTTATTAGGTTGATCGATGTCGCGGGACGAGAGGTTTTCAACGGTGACTGGCACCGTATCAATTTTACACGGCTGGGAGGGGAGGGGGCACAAATAACGGGGTAATCGCCTCGCTAATGTAGCGCCTTTTTTCTCAGCTCACTTTCGCGTGAAATCGATGGCCAGTTCACACGATGTGACTGGTTTTCCAACCCAACTTCGAAAATTTCGCGTCAATGGCGATACGAGAAGGAATATTCTCCGCTAGCGTTGATCGTTTTACATATATTTTTCTTCAGACTGTGCGACCATAGTTTGAAAAATACATTTGATCCGTCGGATTGTTGAACATTTTCCAACGCAAACAATTCTTCTTACTTTGATCGACTGAACTTTTCAATTTCCGATTTTAATTCAATTTCTTGATTCTTTGATACTAGAAAGTAACGCTGATCGTTGTGTTAACGTCGGTCAATGTGTTAACACTATTGGGAAATTGAAGAAACGCAAGATTTTTCAAGTAGAGTCGTCTAACTGGAGGCTCACGAGCTCTTGCCCCCACTTTCCTGATCGTCAGCGCTATCCCCTCCACTGCATCGATCTCCCCACTACACTGAAATTTCCTCAGGAAAGTAGGGGCAAGGGCTCGCCAGTTACCCTGTTCTGTTTTAAAGCGTTGCAAGTTTGCTACGTGAACGTCATTCTTAATAAAATTTTTAGACGTTATTTATTTGTTTCGTTATTTATTTTCACATCTGATGTCTAATATTCAAACGTAAATCGTCACGTGGCCCGTCTTTGGACGTTAGCATAAGCGCGAAAAAGGAAAATCTACAAATCCCGTTGGAAAGAAAAAGACTGTACATGGCTGTACGATCGGTCGATAGATAATATAAACACTTGACGATCGTACGAGTGTTACTTTCATGAAAATAACGAACCGACGTTCGAGCATCGCAGATTGCAGATAGTTTGCCCGATTAAATGAACTATGTCGGTTGAATTCGCTTTTCTGAACGTCAACTCGCGTTACACGAGTAGACAGCGGAATTTCAACATTTTCCAGACATCTGTTTCACTCGTTGAAAATTATAACGAGTACTTTTGGATATTGATACACATTGGCATCGATGTAAATCACGCGCAACGTGTGCAATTTTCAATTTCTCACAGCTGCATAAAAATCCATAGTCTGTCAGAAATCGTACATAACGAATGGCCTCTTGTTACATGAATTGCAAGTTATCGACTTACACGTCTTACATAATTGATACTCTGAAACGACAGAGAACACAGAGACAGATTTCACCAGGTAAAATTGAAAAGCTTCGAATAGCGTTCTGAATATTTTAAAATCATCTCTATTCTTTTTAAACAGAATTGCAAATTTTTTACATACACCGGTTATGAATTTTAGTGTCAGAGCAGTTGGATCGAAAATGGACTAGCTTAAAAACGAGAAAAAAGATACACTTGCATTTATGCTTTCGTTGTCTTTCGTACTCCCGAAATTCCCTTTTACAACGATCATACGAGCAATTTACGAAGAGGGTATGAAATAATAATAAGCGCGCGATACAAACGAAATACGAACGTGCAACTTTCAACGTTACGCGAGACGTTTCACAGGAAATTAAAATATCGAGACAAGCGCCGTTGCCGAAGAAGACGATTATCTCGGCGGAATCTTTGCCAGAAGAAAGGCAACGAGTTGCATAGCGTGGCGACAAATGGTCCCCGATATCAATCGAGGCCGTGGCGAGTCGACACGACGGGACGACAACGAAAAAGCCGATTTCGATTACGAATAGAACGGTCTCGCCCAGCGAGATGAAAAATACCCAGCGACCATACATCACCCCGCCACGGATAATATATCGTGACATTATAATTCCAAGTGGACGGAAATGAGGTTTTCGTCGTGAGATCCGCCAGATATACGATCCAAATATAATAACCTTGCCGTTCTCGCCAAGTGTCGATCGCACCGTCATTTATCAAGCCTTGTGCACCTCGCTCGCTTGATATATTCCGCGAATCTCACGTTACTTTTACGAAACTCCCGCGTCAGGCTGCTGTATACGTTGGATGAAACTTTTAATCACGAGCAATGTCGTGTCTCGTCGGTAAGAAAAGGATCAAGAGTCGCCGGAGTTTACGAGATCCTCCGTAGGGAACGACGAGCTTGCAACACTTTCTATCGGCAACTGGTTTCGTTTCCAGTTACCTTCGTGCAATTTACACAGTCCTTTGATACATTTCTCTGATTTTGATGTTGCAATGTACGTTTGTAATTTTCTTCGTTGATTTTTCGGAGGTTTGCTCTTTTAAATAAATGTATCGCGAGATTTAACGAGAAACTATAACAATAACTATTTATTTGAACAGTGTGTAATGTTAATTAATGTGTAACAAGATTTCTGCGTGACGACTGTTTGCTTTGACTTGATTGATTCTTAACAACTGAGAGTGCAATATATTCTTCCTCTTTCTTCATTTCGTAATCAACGTCGCTCGGTTAATTCGATTAATTTTTAAAAATACGCCTCGCCGCCACGAATTTGCACTATCTAAATTTAGTTTCCCGATACTTGATTTTAATATCACGCCTCAATAATTATTTAGAGTTTAATAAATATTAAATACTGATTAATTAATATTTGAAGAAGCAACGTTGCATTAATACAAAGTTCCATTGATCAAGTAGGTTTCTTAATTTAATGAAATCTGATATTAATATTTGATAGTCAACACTTGCTGATTGAAATCTGGATTTAATTTCGAGATGTGAAATTTAACATCTAATCCCGTGAAATTTAGAGAAATCGTAACATTACAATTAGAATAACATTAAAAATTTGTAAGCGATCTAATTACAATAAATCATCTGATTGGCTTGAATTATAATTTCCTTCTGATTTAACAAAGAGCCACGTACGATGCTACAATTTTGCATTGTTGAGATTTGCTCTGTCGCGTTTTACTGTCAGACTGAGAGTAATCTAACGCTCACTATTTTATACAAAATTCCATCATGCAAGAATTCTACTTTGTGTTTTGTACCTTCTCTGCCAGAGACTAGTAATAAATAAAATTGAATTAAAATCGAATTAAAAACTCCAAAATAAATTAATCTAATATCGTTTCCAATATCTAACGATACTAATTAAACAATCCGATAAAATCATTGTCAATCCTCGCGCGATACAGGAAAAAACCTAATTTATGACATCCTCGAGCGTCGTCGCTCTACATTCTTCTCCCAGGGAGAAAAACCAAGCGACTACTTAGCTTAGTGGACAGATGTGCTTTGGATCTTTGCAAATGTCAAGTGCATCGAAGTCTAGCGAATAAATTAGGATAAGGCAGTTTTTCCAACGTGGCGCGGAAGAAACGAGCGGAAAAAGTGTCACAGGCAGGAAGAGGAGCTGCAGATCGACTAGCTTTTTTATAGGGTAATATCAATCTGGATTTACTTAGCCAGCGATTGCTAGATAGGTTTTTTCCATCGAGCGAGAGTGTAGTTCAAGATGAGGTTTTTGTGTTGGGAATAACGACGACGAATCGTCTCTGTATTTTAGAAAGTTACAGACATCGAAATTTCTAAAATAAAATGGAACAACGCGATGTTACTGTCGTCTAAAATGATACGCCATTGTGCGGGACGACACGATACATGGATAGGTCATTATGTGTGTAGAAATTACAAGTTATGTTGCAAACAGACATATATTTAAGAAAAAAATTAGCACGAACAACTGCGTATATACATACATGTTTCAAAGATGACTTAATTTACACATATTTATTAATGTATCTTGTAATTCTTATAATCTTGTAATATCTTGTACGTAGATGATATATAATATATCTTGTGATTATACTCTCCATGTTTATATATATGGTTTCTATGCATATGTATGTATAGATACCTTCTCAAGCTCAATTTAGTTGATTAACTCAATCAATTAATTATTCCCCAATTTGATTAATTTGTTTCAAACTAGATCGATACAATCATAACAGCCAGGTCTGGCCACAAGCATTGAAATACAGAGTGGGCTAAAAATCACTTTTTGCCAAAATAAATCTGTAATTTTTTTGTTTTATTATGTTTAAACTCAAATTTAATTTAAAACTAATAAAATTAGTTTTTTTTTTTATATCCTGACGTTTTATTTAAAAAAAAAAAAAAGAAAATATAGGTAGGGAGAAACTTTTGGCCCACTCTACGCTTCACACAACGAATATTCATCAGAATTTCCTACGTGTAATTCAACAGGCGCCATACAATAATTCAGTCTCCGAGATTCTTGCACCTAATTCCGAAAAGCGTTGAGCCGCTTGAAAAAGTTTGAACCCGCGTGTCGCCTTACGCAATATCTACTTACGTCTTGACGCGGGGCTATAAAACTTGCGGGATTTAGACGCGTGCTCGGCGATTGCCCCATCCAGGGTGTACGTCGGCGCGAAGTCGATTACGAAAACGGCACTTTAACTCAAGTGGAAAATGTGCATCCTACTGGATTCATCGTCACAGAGAAACGCGTACGGAGAAACGTGTAATTCTTGGAGAGCGATCTCTCTGCGAATCAGAAGCGGCCGGAAGCAGCTCGAGAAAAGAGGCCTTGTCATTTCCTTCGGGTAAAAACTGACCTGCATACACGCACAATGATGCAGAGTGACACCTACTCGTCCACGAACGACAACGAATCCCGTGATCTTTCTTAAAAGACTATCATTGTCGTTTTCGACTCGACGAAATTTCAAATACACCCATGCAGCGATTTAATCGTGGAATTCAATTTTCTAAATATTCAGAATGATCCGGGATTAATGACGAAAGCGTGTTCATCAACTGTACAAGTTGAAACGTCGTGAAAGGAGGAAAATTACGATTATGAATATTACTCCGCAAAATTTAAACTTTCAAATTGTAATGTAAATGGATCGTAAATGAAAGTGAATGAGCGAACCGTGGATAAGTGAAAGCAGAGACACTGAATCCGTGGATACGAAGATTCTATCGTGGAAAAAGATCGGAGAGAGAGAGAGAGAGTTACAACGAACGCGGTCGTTCCAAGTATCGGTGACATTTATGGAATTCTTTCTTTGGTATTTCGTGGTTTACGAAGCACTTTTTCCCCGAGAAACGTGCTGCGCCATTGGGCGACACCCCGCCGGCTGAGAGGACAGACCCATCTATCACAAAAATGGCCCCAACGAATCCGAAAATGTCTTTTCCCTTTCTACCTTTGTCTCTCTGACTCCGTTCTTTCTTCGAGAGGCCATGCTCACCGATAAAATAACCTCGTGCCGTGATAAATTACCGTTTCGTTCACTAGATACTCAATACTGTGGAGTATGTTACAACGGTGTTACAAGGAACGAATAGTTTCTACGAATAAAAACAGAAAGACCACAATGCTGCAACTGCCAAAATTGAAAATTTTCAATCTTTCATCGAATAATGTTCCATGTGCCAACAGGGATACAATGTGTTTGGATATATACGTAATTTTGATTAGTGGGTCATTCAAAGTCAGAGTTTCTAACAGAGTTCAAGAATTACATAAGATAAAAGCTAGGAATTAAACAGCTTTTATTATTATTATTATAGTAGCAATAAAGAAATTAGTAGGACAAGATAAGAACAAAAAAGTTGTAAATAAAATTCCATTATCGTGAAACTGACGACAGTTTGTACGTTTCAGTGTACACTACATCGAAGTCAGAGACTCATCAAAAAGCATTTATTATAAAATTATAAAATTCGATTTACACCCAATTTCTAGTTTCAATTTTACACAATAACTCCTAATTTTTGACTACCTGACTACAAACATTCCATCTTACGCAAGTGTACAACGTGCACAGTCCAATTAAAAAAAAAAAAAAAAAAAAAAGAAACGTTTCGTTGAAAAACTGAGACGACCTGTCGTATCTCGTTCCACTCGTTTCGAGCGCAGAGCAAACCCGTCGCTCGTGACCGACCTACAAAACGTATGGTTACGCTCGTTTCCACTCGTCGATTCGTTGATTCCTTCTCCGCGGACACGGCAAGTTGCAGTTACCGCGGCCGAGATAAACGCGCCATTGTCCGAATTATCGTCTGATCGTTAAATCGGTAGCCTGGCATTACCGCATTAGCGGTTGTTATCGCGCGAAAACCAAACGAGGGGGAATCTTGCCGACCGCGATCCAGCGGACGTAATTTGATTCACCGACCGAGCGTGTGTGTACGACTTTGGACGATCGACGCTGGTTTCGATGGTGCCAGGGAGAGATTTTACGTGTTACGTGGCAGAACCAGGCCGCGAGATCGCGTAAACCCTTCGCGCCGATCCCCGGCCACGCTAACACGATAACCCGCCAGGATTAGCCTCGTCCCAAGTGTCCCCTCAATTATGGAAATTGTTTTCACTCGAGCGGAAAACGCTTGTGGTTAGCACCGTATCGCTGCACGGAGAAAGAAGGACGAGGACGAATACGCGGACGAAGAACGAGGAAAAGAAAAGAAGAAGGGAAGAAAGGGAGGAGAGAGGGAGAAAAAGAAGGGGAGCGTGAAAAGGGAAAGTAAATACACGCGGCACGTGCATACACACCCTCGCTCGCAGGGACGAGTGGTGTGTTTGCTCCAAGATCGGACCAAGTGAATAACGACGCTTCACGCAATGAAAAATCCATAAAATTTTACTATATATGTTACTGTACTATAAAATTGTATATATACATATAATACAATTCTTCTTCTTCTTCTTCTATTTTTATTTAATGTCGCATCGACAGCGAGGTCATTAGCGAATTCAATACAATTGTATGAATTATATTGTATTTGTATATAACTGTATGAATTGTATTATAATTGTATATAATTGTGTTGTGATTGCAAGTGTAAATGAAATTGGAAAATTCTCGGTTAATATTATCCATGATGAATATTAACCGAGAAATCTTTCCTTCTTTGCATAATTTAGAATGATCGAAAATATAAATTTATTTATGTATATATATATATATATATATATATATATATATATATATGTGTAAATACTTAAATAAATATGATCAAATAAAATTTTATCATGGAAATATATTTTAGTAGTAATTAAAAATTGACAATATTATTTATAGTTTAAAGTGACGAGAATGAGTTTTCTTGAAATAAACAAGTAAAATTATTTTTGTATCAGGATTAATTTAATTATCTCGAAAGTGAATGATCTAAATACATACGAATTTATTATTTTTTCTTTGTTAAATAAAAAAAATAAATATATATTTAGAAATCAGTTTGTCGTATTTATTAATATCTAGTTCGAGTATCAAAAGAATCAAGATATGTTCGATGACCATATTCATACTGCCCGATTTGTGTCAAAGCGATTAACGTGACGAAACGAACCCCAAGATTATTCTAGAGGTTATTTTTAACGGACGACAGGTTTGTAAAATTTTAAATTTGCGAAACGGGAGTAGAGGTAATTCTTCACAAAGAAAAAAAAGAAAACAGCGACCACCACGAAAAGGAAAGAGAAAAAGGGTTGGAAAGAGGGGGGCACGGAAAGGGAAAGTACGTAAAGCGCGTAAGCACGGAACGCGTGTAACGTTTCCTCTCTAATGACCCCGTATTGTTCGACTTTGTGGCAAATCGTCGGCGAGCGACTGCTCGCCGACTCGAGCGTTCCACGCGATTATGAAAACTGCACGCTCTCGAACTCCCGGTACCCGCTAACCGCGAGAACACCACTCCACCAGCCTTTGTCTTTCATCGAGGACCACAGCTGCCGCGTATTAAACGAAAATATTTGTGAATAATCGCGGCACCCTGGCGAGTCGAGTCTTTCTTCTCCTCGCGATCACTCGCGAACACTTTGCCTACTTTCACGCTGAAACAGCCGCCTTCGTCTTTCACGCCGGGGGATTAAAACGAGCTTTCGCGTTCGCCGATCGGTGTTCATTCGGTCTGAAGATTATTCATTGGACGGCGAAAGAAGCATCGTTGAAGACGTATAATGGAATGGAAATACAGTGTTGGATGATCGACCACTTATCTCGAATTTGCTTCGAGCGAACCGTTTTCCCCCCGCGTGAACCAATTACTCGACGAGAATACGGATAATATCCAAGGCATGCAGGGCACCGTGCGCTGTAAAGGGTGTCTATGAAATTCTAACACAACCAGTTGGAGAGTACAGTGACAAGTTTGAAGATTCGTCGAGTATGTCATGTCCGAAGTTTGTTAATTTCAAAAGCGTGGCTTGTTTCTTTTTTACTAGCTGTCGTCTTGACTCTTCTTGTTTCAAATTTCGAAAATATCTTATTTGCCCCCGTCAAACTATCGGAGATAAATTATCAAAAGGCTAAGAATAAAGCACGTGTTTACGTCCTTTCGAATTCGAAAAGAAAGAGGAAAAGTCTGAATATCGAAACGTGCTATAATAACTCGAGACACGGATTTGAAGATTTCTTACGATTAACGTGTCTCTGCACCAAATTTCAGTTCCAGCCTCCATTGCAAGAGATACAAATAAGAAAGACTGCACGGTCTGTAGCGGCCTGTAGCGCCTCGAGTACGAGTTTCGAACACCGACGCAAGTGGCTGTGCGCCTAGCGATATTCGACGTTAAGCAAACAGAGTGTGGAACACCGCTAAGATGGGTGACCGTCCAGCCTAGCGAGTAGTTATGACAACAAGCGTCTGGGGTGAGGTAATCAGCCCCAGTGATGAGTTTAGGCGACTCTGAGACGAAACGCGCACAACCTTCCCTCTCCTTGCCCACATTCCGAACATCTGGGCATCTTTCCACCATCCTCGCCATAATCATAATTGTAAATAGATAATAAATAAAAATGTATAGATACCATAGTATACTCCTTAAAACCCTTCAATTTTATTATCAATAAATGTAACGATATGCGATTCTACCCAAATCCTACATCCTTCCAGCATCCTCGCCATAATCATAAATAAAAATGTAAATATATAGATACTTTCAAAAGCCTTCAGAGATCGATTGAATTTCGCCGATCTGAAAATTCAAATTATCCGATCGGAAAGACATAAAACTTTACAACGACGTATCCCTGAGATGAACATTGCGTCGTTATAAAATCGACTTGTCGGGTCAGTCCCTTCTCGCGAAACGAGGGTAAAAAATCCTTCAACGATTGGCAAGTCGTTGCCAAAGTAGATTCTGGCGTTGTACGGAGTGCGTGTCGGACGTGTACGCGTCGTCACGGAAGTTGGTCACGTTCCACGAAAGAGGGAATAGATGCGAGCGTGGTATTGCTGTACTAGCCGGAGGGTGGTCGAGCAGAGAGACAGAGGGAGGCGAAGGAGAGTACACGTTGCACGCGAGCTCGCGTGATCGACACTGACGCGGCCTCACGCACGCTTCTTACCCTGTATTTCCTTTCCACTCTCCGCTGCTGCTCTTCTCTACACTCGTCCGCGCACTTTCTACACGCGCTGTTTGAAACGGTGAGATAGTGAGCGGCGGACGGGACGAGAGCGCGAGAAGAAATACGAGGACGAAGAAGGAATCAGGGTGAAACGTGTTGCTGCACGTAACGTGGTAATAACGCGTAGCTTTATCGCCGCAGCGGCTTCTCTGTTTGTTATTTGCAGCGTGTCCACGCACGCGGCCGAGATCTTGTCGTTTCTCTCCGGAGAATAAAGGTCGAGCGAAACACCTGGCGAGAAAGCAACGCGCAAGGTTCATTACCTGCATTGCAAGAGCTCGGGACTGCGTACCACGTTCTAACGTCCCGAGCAATTCAAAAAGTGAATGACGACCGATTGAACAAGAGTGATCTAACGACGCGTTAGGTAACAGAGTTTGGTTGTAAATGAAATCTTTCAATTTTTATTGCGAGTTATTGAAGAACCATCTGTCAAACGTTACATTCCTCGTCCGTTCTGAGGTACATTTTTTAGATTTATTGCCGCAACTCTGTTTTCCAAAAGCACTCAAACGTTCGCGAATTAATTCTACAGAGACCAACTTCGGGATCTGTTTGCAATCTGTCGATTGTCTCGCAGATTTGTTTGTTCAGCTCGTGCTCCGAAGCGCGCGTCGATGGTGTATTTTTGTGATAACTATATTTTGAGACGAAGCAACGTTGTTTCCATGTGTTTTTTTGATATTTTGGATATTTCATAAAAAACGTGAACGATATCTTGCGCGATTGTGTCTGTCTGATAATCTTCAAATAATCGCGAGAATATTTGTGCGTGTACTAAAATTAAATGAGACGTTTGAAAAGTGGAACCGAGCGAACGAGCTGATTTCACAGAATTTTAACTTTCATAGAGTAGCTACAAATATTCCTGAAAAACGACTTTTTTTTATGAATAAAAAGATCAATCTACGCCAGGAAGGTGAGAGCCTAATTTTCCTCGACTGGATACATACTGAAGATTGGATTCTATGCAATTACATCTGGACTACACCTCAGCATACATTTGTCTCTTACTCTCTGAATTTAGACGATCTTCGTACTGATGAAATAGCACAGTTTGCTAATTAAAAGAAACCATATAAAAACGACCGAAATTCTTGCAATTCCGTTCTTCTGAATTAAACTTCGGTCAAATTACCATCACCAAATTACAGTCGTTCGAGTCATTTTAAACCCGAGCGTTGTTCACTGTCGAAAAAGTAAAGTGTTCAAGTCGAGTCTCGCAAATTGGCATTTTCTCCCCGCGACGAACAAGGAACGAACAACGTAAAGAACGTGATATTCGCGAGTAAGAGAGAGAGAGAGAACAGAGGACCGAGGAGATGCGCTAGGAGAGAGAGACGTTGCGAAACTCGGCCGGAATCTTAAATCAATGGACCGTGTTACTTGGTTTAATTGAATTAGAGCTACACCACCCTCGGCGACCGGCACTCGTTTACAGAGACAAATTTATGAGAAAGTTTTTAATCAGTTGGGAAACGAACGAGGAAAGTATGTTAATATCCGCGAGCCTGAATCCCAGCGAGTGGCAAACACGAACTTCGCTAATCGGCCGAAATTAAAATTCATTCACGGCAAGGAAACGGAACTTTGTTCCCAAGCCGAGAAAGTCGCGTTTGCTCGCGATAAATAATTAAGATCGAGATTTCAGCCACGCTGTCGAGTTGACAGTTCTCTCTCTCTCTCTCTCTCTCTCTTTCTCTCTCTGTCACTCCAAGATTAGTCGTGGCGAGCATCGAGACGCAACTGGCATTGAGAATCAATGATACGTATTTCAGTTTTCAGATAGTCGAACACGAGAGTGACAAGTATTTCATTGGTACTTTTATTTGTCTATTTTACGATTAAATTATACACTTCCTTATCTGTGACAATGGATCACCAACGGTCGTCGATATGACGAATTTCAGATTTTCTTCTTTAATCCCTTGCCACACACGTCGAGCATCTTTTCTCTCCCAAATTGCAACATTTCCTCAGTTTTAAATATATTTAAATATATTTAAGGCGAAACAAACGATAAGTTTATTACGTCTTGATCATTTCTATCCGGCGATATACCGCTGAGTTCAAAAGAAAAAGGAAAGCGACGTTATCACTCGTTATGGTCCGCGAATCAGTTGCCAGCGCAAGCAATTGTTCGTGAGACACTGATATTCTCCGTCTAAGATTAATATTTAGACGGGAACATGATTGCGTAAATCTATTTGTTTTAATTAATCGTTTAAATTACAACGATTTATACTTATGCACGTATCAAAGACACGTTGTTCGAGTGTTAATGTAATATTGTTCGAGTCTTTATTGGCATTGTTGAGGCTTCGTACAAAATCCCGAGGAATCACGTGCCAGATTACATTTGAATCTTGCAATAATGTAGTTAGTTGGCTAGTTAAATGGACGCTTGATCCCTCAACTAATTTACTGTGAAACGAATTGTCCGTAAACAGCAGCAAGTAGCATAATTCAGGCGAAGTGGTTCGTTTGGGAAGAATTCACCCGTTAAATATGACGTATCAGACACTGCTACATGAATCGATGATCCTCAAATAGTTACATTAAGATATATTTCTGACAAGGAATTATCACTCTACAGAAGATCATTTATGACATTTAAATCGAAAGTCTAAGATTAAATCATCTCGTCTGACCGTACGTCGAACTCAAAATGTACGTCGTCATTTTGAAAATGATAACTCTGTTTCTCCTTTTCCAGCCCATCAGACAGATGCAATGTCATTTACATTCAATTGTCAAGCAATTTTACAACACCATTGGAAGAATTTTCCAAACAAGTTGAAAATTCTAAACGATCGCGTAGCGCAGAGCGTTGAACGAAAGCGCGGCATCGGCGTTAATTCGATCGGGCTGTCGCAAACGTCGCGCCACTTCGTTTCTCATTCGGCGGCTCTTTTATTCGATCGGCCGCGAACGAAACCGAGGAATTTAATTAATTTACAGAGAGAGAGAGGAAGAGTTCACGGCGAGAGAATCGGTCGCGTATGTGACCAAGCGTGATCAGCGCCGAGTTAGGTTATTGTGCGATGGTAGTTTATCTTGCGGTGTTCTCTCGCACCCTTCCCTCCCCCCTCCCGCCCTTCCGACCCCCCCCCCCCCACCCCACCTATCGACTAAACTTCCGTGCCCGATGATTTATCTTCGTTTACCGTTGCCCCGTAACCAATTTCCGAAACTTCAGCGTGAATCAGTCATGAGTTTGCCTCGCTTTAAATAACTTTTCCACGTCAGAGGTTTACTTTGCGCCTGGCTATATTCGAATGCAATTTTCACAGCCGTGTGTCTTAGCGGGCGAGAGACACGCGATCGAGACGCGACTCGGCTTCGTACCTACCCTCCGACATCATTGTCAAACATTCTCGTTCGTTCGCAAGCGAGAAATTTGCGAATTTTTGAAATTCGTCGAAACGAAGCTCGCGAAATTTATAGTTGATCAACTAAAACAGCCGCCTTCTTTCGAAGCGTCGACTCTGACTTGTTCAAAAATATCGTGAGTCTGGGCAAAATTGGAAAAGTTCTCATCTTCCTTTTGAAACATTATAAGTTCATTTTGTAGTTTTCTTTTTTTTTTTCCTTTAACGAGAGTAAGATCGAGATTTCGAGAACTTCAGGGCCATAACAGGGTATGAGTATCGATTAATAAAATTTGTCATCATCTAACAAAATATTCCTGAGATGAAACGCAAGCACTCGTATTTAAAAACGTGGAAATCTTTCAGGTATGAAATACTGTTTGAATTAGAATTAGCAATTTCAACTGAATTCTCTCGTAGGAAATGTTTTCAGATTTCAATGTTTTTAAACTTTCGAATACTTGGTAGTAGTAATTGTTAAATTGCAATCTTGAGGAACGAAATTTTCACTAACTGCTCCACTTTTGATGTTTTATACGGGGCAAGGCATCGAAAACTATCTGAATATCTCAATTATTGATGATGACGAATAGATTGCAGATTTTTACGCAAATTCACATCTTTTAGATTAATAGAAAATAGAACCTCGAGAGAAAGCTTTCACAAATGCATACAAATCTAACGATAAAAAGTAACGTATGAAATTAAGCTTGTTTAACACGTACAATCGGATGTTAATTGTTGGTCTCTCAACGAAGAACATGTGAAAATTAACTTGGATTTTTCAATCGATACAAGTATGTATAGCCTCGACATTCTCTGCGAAAAAGTGTTACGCAGAAAATCTTGTTTGAAAATCTATCGTTTGAAGAACAAAGAAGGGCACAATAAATTAAACGAACTTTATGTTTTCTTTCATATAAAATTACATATAAAATTGTCTACAATGTCATTCGTTCAGGACGGATGATGATTTTGAACTTTTGCCCCCGATAGATTGTTACCAGACCACTGCGTGATACGTGCCACCGTGCCGATCAATTCATCGTCCAGTTCCTAAAACGCGTAACCTGAATTTCACTCTCTAATAATAACCCGAGATTGTCATCGATTGCGCGTCGCGTCGTTTCGCTGCGTTTTGAATACCAGTAGATACATTATAATACGTACACACGGCTGTAATCTACACGCGAGCCGTACAAGAGAACACGCGGCGTATGCAAAACGTTCTAATCGAATTTGCAATTTCAACTACCGGCCAACTACTCTATATACAAACGACAACGTTGTTTTATTTTATTCCCCTTTTATTTTTATTTTTATTTTTTTTTCTTTTCCTCGTTTTCAAAGTTATCGCGTATAGCAGTGCGAAACCACTTGTTCTTCTATGCTACGTGAATACATTAAAATTTATCTAATGATTAAACGGGAAATTTTTCAATTTGAAGTTGGAGAACAATATGCACGTTTTGAATATTTCAAAGAATAGGTCTCGCTAAACTTTCAGGTATCGCCGACGCCATTGTTTTTATAGCGGTGTTCCAATTTAAATTCCAGACGAAGTTCGCAATTAAAATATATAACGTCGTCAGACGTGTACTTCTCGTACTCGTATTCACTTTTTATTGACGAAATGAAATGAGATGACATAATGGAAAGAAAATGTCATTTTGAGAATTCTGACGATACCAAGAATTATTTAACGAAGATTATGAAATTTATCAAACCGATACAGAGTTTTCTTCCATCTTTCGTCTCAACGTGTAGCTCTGTGCATTTACATTTCAATTTCAACATTTCTTGAAAATGACAAACAAATTTCGTAGAACTCTTCAATTTATCGACTCAATTATTATGTGCGACCATCTCGATCGTTTTCAGACTTTTTGGAGAGCAATGTAACAAAATTCAGAAGAATGAAACGTTCTAAAAAAAAATCTAGAACGCTAGACCCGCCGATGTAGTCAAGACGACCAGTTTATAATTTCTTTTAGACATGAATATACAAGTAGAAGCTTGCGAAAATTATTGTATTGCAAAATTTTTCTCCAATGCCCCTGACGAATGTTTTATACTTCAATCAATAACAAAGATCTCGATGCTCCTCGTTTTCAAAGTGTTACGACACCAAAGACTATCTTTCTTTCTTTCCCATCTACGAAACACCTTTCATTCTCTCTCTCTCTCTCTCTCTTTCTCGCGGCGAGACGAAATACCGTCCCCTTCCAGAATGCTGGCAAATTCAAACATCCTGAAATGGATCGATTACGAAAGCGCTGAAACGCTCCAACGACGGAGCGGGCAGAGCTTCGCAATTTTCCAGTCGCGAGTTCGATCTACATGCTCCATCGAACGATAAATAAATAAATAAATTCAGCTCTCTGTCCAACGACCTTGCGCAATCGCTAGCCACGCGTTAATCCAGCCGCGAGTCCGGAGTTTCGCTTTTCTTTCGCGACTGGTGAAACGCTCGCCCGCGAACGGGACACTCGTCCGCGAAATTAGTTTCCTGGAGGCGGCGCAGCCCAGTTTGCCCCGGACTCTTGTTCACCGCGTTACGCAACCGTCACGATAATAAAAGCGACATAAATATTAATGCCGCGATTAAATCAGCATCTCGCCAGGCGGGGCTCGCCGGGACGGAAGAAACGGAAGCAACTCGAAACAGGAGAGGAAAAGAGAACGCGAGAGTTTCGAGATACCGGTGTGCCCGCCGGTTTTGCCATTCCTCCTCCTCCTCCTCCTCCTCCTCCTCCTCTTCTCGCGAAATTGAAACGAGGTGTACGTACGCAAACAACCGTCTAGTTCTAGTGGAACGTACCTTCCAGGCAGTAATTGCACCGGTGGACGCGAGAGTAAAACGCTTAATTAAATTCGTTCCGCGTTCTTTCCCGCCCGCGTGCGCTTGAAATTTCATTGTTGCGTTTCAAAAATCGTGCAGGTTGTATAGACGTTCGACGTTGATTGGCTGGTTCTCTTTCCAAGATGTACATGAGGGTAAGCAGGATAAATCGGGTTCCGAAAGTTTGTGATACCCGAGTGAATTTTTTAAATTTTATTAATTTATTTATATATAATATATATATATATTTATATTTATTAATTTTAAAATTTAATTTTATTAAATAAATTTTCGAGTAGTCGAGTAGTGCTAAAATCTATAACATTCGGGTACGGTGCTAAGTACTGTAAACGCTACTGTGTATCAACGATGCTGCTGTTATTCACAGCTGTGGAACTAAAAACGTTTGCAAACGTCGTGACTGCTTCAATTTTATTAATTTATTTATATATAATATATATATATTTATATTTATTAATTTTAAAATTTAATTTTATTAAATAAATTTTCGAGTAGTCGAGTAGTGCTAAAATCTATAACATTCGGGTACGGTGCTAAGTACTGTAAACGCTACTGTGTATCAACGATGCTGCTGTTATTCACAGCTGTGGAACTAAAAACGTTTGCAAACGTCGTGACTGCTTCAATTTCGCTGAAATAGGAAAAACTATCTTCATTTTGTTTCTCGAACTCTTGGTCGAGAACCACACAAGGCTGCTCGTGTTTACTGTAGCATTTCCGTGATATCAACGAAACCGATAGTTTTTCCTATTGCATCTCTAAATGAAGAAACGCTAACTTATTTTTTTAAAAAACATACCTTCCCGAAAAAGTAATATAATTTTACTGTATTAATTATGTAGTTGAGTAAATACGTATTGAATACCCTTACGATTTCATGGAAAGAAAAAAAGAGAGTACCGCTGTAAAAATTTCTTTCGATATTAAACAAATAATGCGAAATCTTTCTTAGCACTTTTATCATACATGTATGAGTAACGCGGGTCAAAATTTTTCAACAAATTCAATACATTTCTCTTATTGAGAAAAGAAATAGAAATATAATAATATTTAGCGGTAATGATTAACAAATTACACTTGAAAAAGAACCGACAGAAACAAAAGAAAAGAGTTTGATAATTGTTTAATACTTGGTATGATCTCCTCTGCGTTTAATACGTGTACACGTGTTAATTTGTCAATCATTCAATTTAATTTTTCGGCAATAAATTTTATTTCCATCTTACCTCGACAACCAATATCTCCCCAAATCATTATACCGCCATCTCCCATGGGTCGACGACTCCAAAGTTGCTGTTCCTTTCGTAAATCACGATAGCAGTAGTGGAGGCCATTACGTCTTAATTGAAGCTCTTTTCATCGGTAAATACAACTCTTCGCCATTTCTTATTCGCATAAACATGTTGCAGATTGCAAACAGCGCAGCTTATTCTCTTGCTTCGACCAAGGTTTCTGTAGCAATTTTCGTTGCTTCATATAATTCACTGTTCTTTAATAGACGTCGAACATTCCGAATATTTGCCGTAATTCCAGCTTTCTCGCAGTCGAGCTTGAAATTTGACGCGATACGTATTTTAACACGTTTGTTGGACACATATCGGCGATCGTCCACAACATTTTCTTTGTCCATAATTATCGGGGATCTTTTAATAAATCCACTTTGCGTCTTCTGTTAACTCTTTTGGCTACTTTTGTCACGGAATAATTTCAATATCAACTTCAGCTGGATTTCAGATTTTTCTCGCGACTCGTTTCCACGAATCAACTGACCGTATTTCACGCGAATGTTACACTTTCGATAGTTCTCGTACGACTGAGCAGCGCAAATATGCGAACTTGTTCAAACCAGCCTGCTTCGAGGCTAAGCCGAATATTTACATTTTCGTTTTTGTGTCTCTTTGGGAAGTTGTTTCTCAAAAATGGTAGTGATTTTCAACATGAAAATTCCAAGAATGCTGATGTAATAATATATTGCCTCTATCTTACGATACATAACATGAGACGTGAGGAAATTGTTATCTTCTTGCCCCGAAGAATATATAATAAATATGGTAACGAAGTATTCAACTAGTTTCATGGTTGTGAATAGATTTATCCTAGTAAACTAAACAATGGAACGAAATTTTTAGATGGTAAGAAGACTAGAATTTTATCATTGTTCTAATATCTTACAATTTCAGTGAATATCGAGTGATATAATACTAAAATATAAGGGTCTCAGAAGACTATAACAAAGATTTATATTACATAGCTATAAAGAAGTGTCAAATTTTTTAACAATCTAACATTTTCACTATACCCAACTTAATTCTTTTGTTAAATGTATGTTTCAAATAATTATCTTGTAAATTTACATTTTAAATTATATCAACATAATTGTAACAACGTCTCTCATTATATGTATAATATTAATGCTATTAATGTCAAAATTATTTTCTTCAATCAAAATTATTATGTTTATACGAATAAACATCTTAGTACGAAGAACTATGTCAGAAGTTAAGCTTATCTTCGCAAATTGCACATCATAGGACAAGAAGAAATTGAAATCCATACGACGCGAAGTATAAAATGGGATGACGTGTGAATAACGGCAGTCCCTACATATAAAAGTCGTTTCTATTTGTTCTAGAGATCGAACATTTTCTCAGAATTTCTTCATTCTTTGCCGTTCGTATTTCTATAAAAATCATAGAACCTGTGTTCCAGCAGACTAACCAGAGAAGAACGAATTATACAGAACAGAACACACCGAAGTAACCCCATGAACTCCTAATCGAGAACACTGACTTTCCCTTTTGCGATTGATGCCAAAAATGAATGCACTTTGAGCAGTAGAGAGAAGATCCCACAATCATCCGAATAAAACACTATAAATTCTCAATGGACGCAAATCTGTACCACGATGCACAAAAGAAAAAGTAGAAACGGGATTTTTGAATGTTTTTCTATTTCCTTTCAAACTCTCTTCAGAAATGCGTAAAAATTCGCGACACAATCAACCATCGTTGATGGATCATCCCCGGTGGAACCGTCACTTTCATTCTCCTCGATCCGCCCGAGCACTCGCGCGTTTCTACGCGGACATTAAAGCTCCGGTTACGTCCGTAACACGAGCGGGCCGCAATCTCTGCCCCACGCGTTCCCAACGAAAATTTATGTCTCTCCTAAACGCGCGCGTAATATTCATCTTGACCGCGTTACAAGCTCGACGT
The DNA here is from genome assembly GCA_036937485.2 of Tetragonisca angustula. NCBI lineage: Eukaryota > Metazoa > Arthropoda > Insecta > Hymenoptera > Apidae > Tetragonisca > Tetragonisca angustula. The sequence goes on from JAWNGG020000265.1 coordinate 291,273, forward strand.
CTGGCCAGAGACACAATTAAATCCAGTTTGGTCTATTTATGTGTTTCGCGGCCACCGCGGTGATCGCGTCTCTTTGTCTCTGTCGTTCGCCTTCGGCGAAGAATTTCATCGTGTTCATCGGGACGTTAGCCTAATGGCTAACGAAGTCTCGCGACAGCGATTAACTGCCACCACGTGCCAGAACAAACGATCCACGAATTAAGGACGGGATAGGTTTGGCGATTGTCTGGCAGATCTTTGGCGAAACTGTCGCTTTCAGGAAGAGTTTCTTGCTACTTTCTGGACGTAGGTCTCTTAACCGACTCTCTCGGTGGAGTATTTCGGGAAAGAACGCTGTGAGGCAAGTTTTGTAAATTCCACGTTGAAATTATCGGAAACTCCTGTGAAATTTTTTCAACTTTCGTTCCGCAAATTTTGAACTTGTAAAATTTCGAACTTTCGCTGTGTAAATTTTTTTCTTTTTTCTTTTTTCATAGGTTCTCGGTGTTTTTTAACAGACACTTTTATTCGCTTGTATTTTTACCGATCACAGTCAGTTGTAAAAGTGCGTTTGAAATGTCAGAGAGAGAAAATTTGTCAACGATATCGATGTTTTGACGAGCCTTCGATGTTTTGATTATCTTTCTGATCTCGTTCGATTTATTTATTTATTTATTTAGGGGAAAATTCCTCTTTTACACGGGAAAATCGCTTTTCTCATGACGAGAAGATCCACGAAAAATATTCGATTGATCGTGAAGATTTTGTTGACAGCAGAACTGATTAAAGCATAAAATTTCCATCAGAGACGTGAAAGTCAAAACAATAGAGAAAACTTTATAACACAACGGACTGTATAAGCCTTTGTTTATATATTTTACGAAAAATTATCTAAATCTTTAAATATACGCTGCTTTACGTCTATGAAATATCCAACAAAAATTACAAATTGGTCATTTGTCTAACTTTGGTAGTTAAATCGAAAAATACATTTTTTTTTTTTTTTAATACCGCGCCAATTTCGATTGAAACATAGATATTTGCACGTAACAAACGGTCTATGAAACATGAAAAATTTACGAACCGATCTACGTTTGTCAACGATACATTCGATCCGATTTCATTTCGATTACATTCTTCTACACAGAGTCTAACGAAACAAAATTAAATAAAAGATCCTAAAACTGAATGATTCAATCTCAATTCGTTCGTAATAACGTAAAATTCTTAGAGCAGCGACACGTTCAATTGACAAAGTCAAGACACTTGTCAAAGGATGCCCGAAAATTTCAAAAGCAGTCAAACGCGTTTCCAGTTTGACTCTGATTATTTTATCTTTCGGTGATCACGATATGACACGATGTACTTTGATCATTCTCGTCTCGAAGCTGGTTACATAAACGTGGCATCGTTGCACGCGTCCACGCGCAAGTAGATTAGGCACGCGTCGAACGCAGGGTCAGACAGAGTCTGCAACGCAGTCTGCCAGCTCTCGCAAAAACTGCAAATGGAACGTATGCGCCGCATTTTGTCGCGTGACGCGAATGACGCAAAGCAAAGCTGCGTTCGACTCGCACGAAGCACAATTTTTCTACCTTCGGGACCCAGTTTTTCCGTAATCGAAATGGGACGCTGTAATTTCAGATTTGCACGTACGTTGCGTCGGGTGTGTAAATCGAGATGGCGAAGCTGGTACTAACAATATCTGTGTAACTGTATTAGCCGATTAACTTGGACTGTTGTAAGAAATCCAGCAAATCAGGGATTTGGTATTCTCCGAGGGCGTTCTAAAGTTTCAACTGAATCGGAGTGAATCGAGGTAACGCGAGTTCAAAAATTACGCTCCCGGATATTTCACAAAGTAGTTTCGCTCCTCACGTTTCGTCGACGTCGTTGGTTTCAATTTAAACGCGACTGGGTTAGTCCTCGATTAAAAGGCGCACGATCGATGAATTTTCGTGAATTCAACGTAAACAATTGAATTGGACACGCACTGTTCTTCGATTCAATTAAAATTATGCAGCCACGTGTCACGCAATGGTTTCGCTTTCCTACCGAAATTCACTCTGAAAGCGTGAAATTTTCAATCGCAAGATGGAGACGAAAGCTACTTCTCTTAATTGTCGAACATCAATTGTTCAATCACAAACAAGTCATAGATAACCAAATTTAGAAATACTTAAAAGATCTTTTACCACTTGACGGTCTTAAATAAAATCTTGTACAATTCGCAAATTACAACAAATAGTAAAAAATAAGAAAAATATCGTATCGAGCGTGATATATGCTCTACCATGAACCAGCCAACGTCAGAAAACGCATGTTTACGAAATTTTTCCAATTCTTAGTTATTCTGCCAGTCAGATATCGAAATAAAGCAACACAATATTACATTATTGATTCTGTCCAACTAAACCTTAAAAATCAATAGAAGAATTCTCATACACACGCAAGTCTTCTCGTTTGAAGCACCGTGAAATTTTTATCAATTTCTTTACGAACCTCACCAACTCTCGTCTTTAGTTATCCAAAAACTCTTGAATCAACTGGCTACGTATATATCATACTTGAATGTATATATTCGACTTTAGTATGTCTTCTTTTCTTCAGGTCTTCGTCGTGCATACCAAGATTCTTCATTATACACGCGCAAGAAAATTCACTCGGCCAAGCCTCGGATCTCTCTCCTCCTTGCATCTTTCAAAAATAGGCCAATTTTATTATTTGTTACAAGAGTGATTTACTTTCTCGTTATTATTGACTTCGTACAACTTTTATTTCATCTATTTCCGATTGTCCGTTCTCTGAAGTTCCTCTTTCACATATTATTCAATGAAAGTAAATAAAATTAACCCCTTGATTTACGAATTAAATGAAATTCGATACGACAAAAAAAACTACTTATTTTTCATTCTAACATTCGCGTAAACTTAGCAAAGATCATTTTTACACTCTTGCCATATCAAGCACGTGGAAGAATATTTTTTTATATTCTCGCAATCATTGTCATTGTCATTGACAATTTAGCTCAACCTCTCGCGCTAGTAACTGGTCCACGGACCATAACGAGTGACCAAAATTTTAAATTTTACCCAATTAATATATTTTAATACTTATTAATATTTTTATTATATTGGCATAACTAAAAATATAAATAATTGAATATCCTTACACAAATTTATATATATTTACATTTTATATCTTTAATTTATAACAAATAATTCACTTAACTATATTTTATTATATTCAATTCAAAAATTAATTAATATAATTAATTCTTCAATTAAATGTAAATAAATTGAATAATATAAAACTAAAATTAATAATTCTATTCAACATATATATATTAAATAATCATATCGAGTTCGGGTTACATTCGTCTTCTTTTTGAATTCATCGGCATACCACCGGTATAGAAATTGCTAAGAAGCAATAAATTTGTTGTTTGTTTGCCATATTTCGATATACTCGCAATTTTCGGCCAAACATTCTCGACTGTTGCGTTATTCCAGCGCGAGAGGTTAAGAAACGCGTGTCGTCTGTCTGTCAAGGGGTTGAAGTCGAAATATCACGTGTATCCGACACGTTCCCCTCCCCCCTCCCCCTGGGGGCACCGAAGTTCACACCCGGGGGGGCTGCATATTCGTATCATGCGCCGCGTGTAGCAATGGCTGTAGCCATACGCTCGTTCGGGAACGAACGGTAGGAAAGGCGGTTGGAACCGTGTATGGCGGTGCGTGCTCGCAGGAATTCTCCAGCAGGGCGAGAGCTCGTAACGAGAAAGGCGGACAGGTACGCGTCGATGCGAATTACACAAGACTGCCGGCTAGTGTTCGCGCGCGCGCGCGCGAAATAAATACGGGCGTGGAGCAACGTCCCCGAGACCGTGGAGAGTGAAACAGGCAGGCAAAGTGCTGGCAGACGGCCAGACTCGTTCGAGAGAGACGAAAGTCGAGTCTAGCTAGTTCGCGAGACAGAAAGAAAGAGAGAGAGAGAGAGAGAGAATCGGCGAGCGTATGCTAAAATTGAAAGAAAAGAAGGCGGCAGGCGGCCAGCGTCAGCCTGATTGGAGTCGCGACGGTGATATACGTACTCGAGGACACGTCGCTGGCTGGCATTCGAATTCGCGTAATCGCGTTTCCCGTCTCCGTGCGTCGACGTGTGCGTCCAGAACCACCGTCTGTCTGGCATCTTTGTTATGTTAAACGCTTCTCGGCGCCGAATTAAAGGGAAACGGTCCACGGCACGGATTTAAACCAGCGAGGTTATCTCTTCTTGTCGCCTCTCGAATATTACCGATGGAGAATTTCGATCGACAATTTCCAAGAGTTCGGTGAATAAATGATCGAGCAAATAAACAGCCACAACGCACGTAGCTAGCTGGAAAATGCGTGCACAAACGTTCCAGCCGGGTCTCGATCATTTGCTAACGTTTAATCCCGCTCGAAGCAGAAAATATTTCTGACCGAGGGTGAACGGTTCGATTGGCTTGTTTCTCGAGAGTTTGGAGATGGATTTTTATCGCGTTTGGATGGAAATTGTATTGTGGAAAATGCTACGAGGAGACAGACGCGTCATTTGTGATTAACGAACGCGAAAGTATTGGAACGTTTGTATATTTATTATATATTGCAACATATATATATATATATTAACAATTGTATATATATTAACGCTTTACATATATATATATATATATATATATATATTATACATTATAACATATATATATTAACAATTATATATATATATATATATATATATTAACGTTTGTATACAATTATATATTGCAACATATTATGTACTATCCTCTATAATTCACGTAAACGTCCACATTTTGAAAATTTTATCACTCCGTTACATCTATGACATCTATGTCATTGGACAAATGCCGAATGAATTATTTATGACAATTAGTATTTCGATGCCTTGTTCAATTATAAATGAGTGATGATAATGTTTGACCAATAATTTATTTACGATAATGCTTCGCAATGTGGATAGTTAATGTTTGGAATGTTAAACGGCCACGATCCACAACGATAAACATCGATATCCAATCGTCTCCGACAACTTGAGATCATCTTTAACAATTATTAAGACGGTTAGTCACAAAAATTTATTGCATTCACGTTTCTAGTAAATATTTCCTTTAAATTTTCAGATTTGCCTCGAATTTTATTATTATAGTCCCAATGAGACTTCAAACTGTTTTACAATAACACCCGAAATTGTTCTTCCAAAAATATTCAATATATACTTTTGCGACCTGCAGTACCAATGTGTAAGTAACAACAACTAAATTTTCTAATGCCCCGCAACCAGCTGTTGTTTGACGTATATAGTGTAACAACAAAATGATAATAATGAACCAGAAATGGTGGCACGTACTTGGAAAAAGAAGCACGCAAGCGCAGGTATGTAATTTTCGAGTGGCGTAACGCGGCGAATGGTTAAAAATATCGCGCAACGTTGGTATATTAATTGTTTTCAACGAGCCTTTTCCTCGCGTCTATTCCGGACAATTTAAACGATGCTAACGTGCAGTTTCGGAATTGTGCTTTCTATTAGAATAATTACCATCGTCGAGAAGCACGAAGCCACGAGTGGGTCAGAAAAAAAGGGGAAAGAAAAACAAAACACTGAGAGGAGAACGGTGAATGAAATAACTGCTAAACACCAGGCTGTCGACGCATGATTACGCGATGAATTAACAGGAAGTTGTTCGGACTCTAAAACAGAGTTTATTTTATCGAGCGGTCCGCGCTGCAAAGCCTCTTAACCAGGATCGTTATCATTCGCCGTATATACGCGCCCTGGACGGCTACATTTTTTTTGATAAACTACGTAACAGAATATCGTCAGTTAGCCCGACACCGTTTCACAATGTAAGCGGCGAAATCCCGAAATTTATTTCAGGGGTTGAATCGACGATGGAAAGCTGCATGGTCAACGTTCAACAGCAAGGTAACGCTGGCACCGCTCCGGGGGCAAAAGAATTATTTCGAGAGGAAATAATTACATTATGAGAGTAATTCTCCCTTTTTCTGTTTTCTTTTTCCTTTTTTTTTTTTTCTTTTTTTGAGCAATTTTTCTAGATGCAATAATTTATCGAATATTGTCAATAATTTAAGATTTCTTATATCTGGATATTCGAACAGGAGAATACAACAAAACAAAAATATTTATTAGTATTGAATTGCTGTACACAAAAACTTTTAGTTTCCAGCCAATTTGCATCTTTTTCTTGAAAATATTAATGATATAATTGTTAAATAATATAGTCGGATTTTATATTTTAATTGCTTTAAATATTACAATTAAAATCTTTAATTAATCATGCCTATAGAAATAACTAAATCAATTGAAATACGTCATATTTTAAAGAAACTATATTTCAAAAACCACGTTGAAACGTTCTCTACTACAAATACGACTGCTCACGAGATGAATGAATTACGTGTTACTGTGTTATATAAAGCATTAATTATTAATAATATTAACAATATGAAATTTCACGTTACTAATATAATAATAATTATAATGCAATAAGATACAACAAATGCCACGACCATATTAATGAAGTTTCAAATTCAATCAATAAATACATCCACAGAAATTACAAGATACACAACATGAATTTAAACGAAAATATTTAAACATCCCCGATCCATCGTATAGATATACCTCGTCACTGACACTTACTACGAACCAAAAATAATTATCCGTGTATACCAATCTTTCGCTAGATACACGAGTGTCGTACGTATATATGTCGCAAGAATAAAGTCTCGTTGAAAAGTGGAAGAAACCAAGCAAGCAACCCCGTCGGACGTATCGCGAGTTGTAAGCGTCCGACTGTCTGACTCCTTGGCGTACATTTGAATTCGTTTGTTAAAGCGTGCACCCCTTCCCCCTCCCCCTCCTCCAACCTCCTAGTCCAGGTCGGATTCGCGTGATTCCCGCGTCTGAAAATCTTCTTTTCTTCCGGGAGATCTATCTCCCTTCTCGGCGAACGCAACGTCGGGAAAACCATCGTTCCCTCCCTCGCCTCGACGATGTTTGTTTTTATCGAGCATAATTCTTATCGTGCCCTCGCGTGCCACTACTCGCGGGAGGAAGGGGGTTGGGTGGGGTGGTGGTGTAGAGTCAGTGCATCGTATAGAAACGCAGTGCACGTTTTCTCTTCCGCTATTTCCTTGCCGCTGTCCTCGGCAGAGCGTCTCGACACGACGAAACGACACTTTTTCTTTTCCTTTTTTTTCTTTTTTTTTTTTGTCTCCTCGAGCGCAAACTGGATTTCTCCGGTCCATCGAACGAGAACTGATGGCCGAGCCCGTGTGCCAAGTCGTCTCGTCGCTTTGTAATTTTTTTCTTTTTTTTTTTTTTTTTGTTTCCAACGAGGGAGGATCTTTTTTCAAAATCGATCGGTTTGAGGAAATTGGACGAAGCTTCACGAATCTGTTTTATCGGTGGATACTGGACTGTAGGTTCTTGGGAAAATTTCGTTTCTAGGCAAATTTATACAAAATGCGCGTAATGATGGAAAATTGAGGTGAACCTCAAGTGTGAGGTTACGTAGAAAAATCTTCTATCAAAGTTGTATCTTTCACTAGCATAAAATCCGCAATCTATTATATTATTATTATTATTATTATTATAGTAATTACTGAGTGAAAAGTTCCATTGTTTTCGAGTCTTGATAATTTTTTCTAAGTCTCTATTTCTCTTTTTTTTTTCTTTTTTCAAGCGCAATGTCGGAAAATTGGTCGGAATTGTTCGCTAGTTTGAAAATCTCGACTGTTGGTAAGTACCAACATTTGGTAATCCAAAAATTGTTTAATTATCATACCATGTTCCACGTCGTGATTCTAATTAATTAAACTAACCAATTATTACGCGCAACTACGCATACACCTGCAGGTATACAGATTTTCACAGTTCGAGAGGATTTACACGCTCCAAAACTCTCAAGACACTTTCCATTATATTTTTAACACTTACAAATGACATCGTATAGTCGCAGACAACACAGACTATTCGCATTAGTTCAAACGTAATCTGCATTAATTCAATTTTATGTTCTCTCCGACGGTAAGGTAAAAAGAGAAAAGCTTCCAAAATTAAAGGTCCCCGTATTTTCATGGCTCGTAAAGTGATCTCCGGCGTAACGCTGGATCTATGTGGCCGTTCGGTGTCTTGATAAATAGATAAAAGAGGGGCAAGAAAGGCAATTGGCTCCACGCGGCAGCTTATGAGCTTGCAAGACCGAGGACGTGACTAATCTTTCTCGGCCGGATCGTTCGGCGATGTTTAAAGAACGGAAGTTGGCGCTCGCGTGAGATAGATTGAAACTTCAATAAGTTTCAAGTACCGATGCGGCTGCGGAGAGGAACGAGCCGGCGAACAAACACACCGGGGTAAATGAGAAATCAATGCAGGGCGAGGGCCTTCCACGGATAGACAAAGAAAACTGTATACGATTTTCTTCACCGCGCTCGCCCGGGACTTCTTTTGATCTGTTTCCTCTCCATTCGTCTTCCTCTTTGTCGACTGCGTGTATCTCCACACGACAGGGAAGCTTTCACCTTTCGCGTCGGTCCTTGCCGCGGCTTACACCGGATCAACCGCCAAGAAATTTCGTTTCCTGTTGCGCGGACCATTTTAGCGACAGAACGACGCGCATATCGATCAATCGACTGGAGAATTTCTTTTTTTTTTTTTTTCCTTCTATCTTTAAAGCGCCGTCCAAATCTTGGGACAAACGCACGTTGCGCGTTTTCGAAATACGAAGGAGAAGCCGAATGACATTTTTGTGCAACGAAGAATAAAGTGTACCATTAAGTACACACGGTTGGAATTAAAAAATTCTGTCATCTGCTACGGATATTGAATATTGAACAGACTTTCCAGTGATAGCCTGCAAAAAGCAACTGAATCGATTACAAGTATATTAATTTGATACTGCTAACCAGGAAGGGTTGATTAACCTGTCGCGCGGATCTCGCTTTCTTTATTTGTAGATTTATTGTGCTTTTTCTTTATCGTTTTCGTCAAAAATTACGATCGTAATTACGTAATTACGCCAGAGATTAACTCGCGTAATTACAACAGTCTTCGATTAAGAAACGAACCGTTAATTGGCTAATAATTAAAGTAAAAATTCGATAGAAATTATCTGTTTTTTTATTCAAAGAAAGTTGTATCGATCGTCCTCGAATCAAATTTAACTGAACAGTGCGTGTCTCTGTTTTTCTTTTACTGGATACTACAATGTTTTAAGTATAATATAAAGAAAAAAATGTGTTATCATATTTTTGCCAACTTTCACCGAAACTCTAAATATACGTACAAGTGTATTCAAATAAATCACACGAAAGAAACCGTAAAAATAAAAGAAGAACAATTACTCACGTCTCAGTTTTTACAAATATTTCAATATCAGAGCGCAATTGTTCTGCGTTGTGAAACGTAGGAATTCCACTCTCCAGAAACAAGAACACGGGGAAATGAAGAGAAAAGGCGAAGTACAAAGTGAAAAAACGAAATACTAAAGATAGAAAAACTTGAAACAACAATGAATTCGATATTTACGCAGAGTACGTGCCTTCCTTTTTCTCTCGTTCGTACGTTCGTTTCCCTGGCACATGGTGTCGGCTGCCGGAAGAAAAGAATCTCTTCATCGGGTTAGGTTAGTTGCCGGCTGGCAACCACGACAAATCCAAAACTTTCAACGACAAATTTCCCTCGGTGTCGCGAGGCGGGCCAACCGAATTAACGTTTCAGTTTCCAACACGGCGCGAGTCACCGGGAGAACCGAGAATAAGTAACGCGAAATAAGAAAGCGAATTCGCGGAAACTCGTCGCTGGGAATTTTCATTCCCTCACACCGTGGAACCGCGAACAACTGCTCATAAGCTTCCTTTCTTTTTCTCTTTCTTTTCTTCTTCTACCTTCTCTCTCTTTTTCTTTCCCTCGTTCGCTCGCCATCCACCCATTTTCCACCTCCGTTCAATAACAGAACGAAATAACAGTTTAACGCGATTTCTCGCGCGGTTCTTTTCCCTAATTGAAATGCAGATGCCGAAAACTTGCGAAACTACATTCTTCCCCGGGACTTTTCTCGCCCGTAGTTTTAATCAACGAATCAACGAGCCGACAAACTGATGTTTGCCGAAGTTGGCGGCAAATAAGAAGCTCGCGCGTTGCACGATGGTTTATCGTTTTTATTTCGCCGATGTGAAACGAGAGGCAGCGAAATAAGAAAGAAAAAAAAGAAAACGAGAGAGATCAAACTCTGTCTATCTTTCAAATGGCTGAGCAAATCGTTTTCAAACACACAAAATGAGATGTGATTGTATCACTGGATGCAAAAAGGCTTTGTTCGGACAGAATTAATTAGACGTCCTCTTTTTACAACATCGTTGCGTTCCTATTTTTGTAGTAATTCTTGTAGATCAGCTGATCTTTGTTCTTTCAAAAGTACACTGGTTTAAGAAAGAATTTATTCTACAATTTGTACGCTTAAAATAGATTTTTTGCTAAACACGCGTTTATAATAAATATCTTGCAATTCCTCTACATGCAGATTTCAAATTAATTTCGATTTAATTTGCCAATATAATGTTGATGCTCGTGTTCCGTCACAATGTTTTGTACGACACGTAATATCGCATGTAAATAATATTAAATAATTGATTTCGCGAACCACTGTGTATCCGAGTTAAATATTAATAACGTTAACCTAAACGTAAAGCATCCAATTATTGGTTATTACGCAATTTTAAGCATGTCAACGAAATTATTTAAAAAAGATACATGTGCCTCGTATCAAATTTTTTTCACGTCGTGAAAAATTTTAAACACTTGCAGATATCCTTCTCGAAACTGATTTCCGTCGCCAAGGCCCCTTATGGCATCCAATTACACGAAAAGCTGGTCGATAACGTGCCTTTACCGGGACGATAGGAAACTGGACGAGAGATAAAGGTGGAAAACAAACGTGACAATAAATCAAGAGAAACCGCTGGCAAAGTGCTGGCGCGATACGTAAAACTATCAAAGAGTACCGGCTCGTGTCCCTTCTCCGTGTTTCCCATTTTTTCATCCTTTTCCTTTGTCGAGCGAAGCGCAGAAAGAGCAATGCTTCACCACCCTACAGACTTTCTTAGAAACAGGGAGAACCCTTGCTGTTTTCCCTCTTCCCTCTTCCCTTTTTTCTTCTTTTCTCTCCTCTACTCTCCCGCAGAGTTTGCTTCGACCGATTATTACAGGAAAAGTGTCTTTGTAAATAAATTAATCGCGTTTAATTGCTAACACCCAACACGTTCGATCATGCTGATTCGATTGGAGAATCGTTCGCCACTGTGGACTGTGTGCGCGTAGAAAGAGCATGTTTTAAATAAAACTCTAGAATATCTGAATATCTTTGTTGCTGTTTATATAATTTTACGAAGGAGAAATTCTTGAGACGCAGCGAACTGTTTGGTGAAAGGAATTCTTCAAATAAAATTGTTTTAGTTCATTATTTTTCTAACTTTTACATACGAAGCACACGAAAGCTTTTAATAACCACTAAACTGTGTGAAAAAGATGCATACATACTTTCTTTTATATTTCGTACGAAATTTGGAAAATTGCAATGTAGAATGGAATGAATGATAATCCAAATCCCTGATAATGACTGAACTGTTGAATTAATCTTCAACTTGAGTTGTCTAACGAGACTGAGTCGGACAATTTTTTAAATACAAATCGAGATGTTTCTTTTTAATCTCAAAGTATCGAAATGTTTGTTACTGTGTGTAGCTCGAAAGATAATTCAATCGTAATTTCGCCAAAGATAAGACATACGTAAACGCAAGAGCACCATCTCTTTCTATCTTTTGTAATTACATTTTTTACATAATCATAATCTATAATCAATTAATTTATATACAGTTTAATTTACAATATTAAATATAATTATATTAAATTAAAGCAAATGTTTCTTCGAAATTAATTAAACTCTCGCTCTTCCTGTGGATAACATTTCGCGGTTATATTTCATCGAAGATTTGCACGGGTCAGTCGGCAACAAGAAAGTTTCAATTTTCGGCGCATGATCGGGAATCGAAGGGTACGAAGGGACACGGAGGAACCGAAGGTAAAGCCGATCGAGCGTGATAATGCGCACGAACGACGACGCGACGGGGATGAAGAAAAAGCCGAGGACCGACGACGCCGACATCGATATCCATTAAATTAAAGCTCGAGTGCCGGTTGTCCTGACGTCGTGCGACGCCGCCGTCGCACCGGTAATCAAACCTCCGCGAAATTCTTCTCCGGAGATTGCCGCCGGTGTATAACGTGTACGAGGACGAGGCGGCGTGCAAGTCGTGCAAACTGCTCGAAGAATTTTCATTTGCCGCCTAAAGTCGTAAAAGGACTGCGGCCAGTTTCTAGCCGTTCTCTTCGTGACCGTTGCCTCGCGTCTCTCTCCGGAGAGAACACGCGAGATCAGAGAAAGAGAGAGAGAGAAAGGTAGGAACATTCTCCGTAGCCGGCAACTCGACCGTTAACCCTCGACACGTTCTGGCGCTCTGTGTGAGCCAGCACAAGGACTACGGTGTACGTATATCGATGTACGAAAAATACTTCCTACTGTGAAAACTCGGATTAACCGGGAAGCGGTGTAACAGCCTCTTCCTCGAAAAAGATGTCACGCCATTTAGTTGGAATAGGAACGATTAGTCTCATCGTAAATCTGTTTTCGTAAATTTTTTAGAAATATAAAAGTCACACGTGCGATTCGATGTGAAATTCGTGTGAAACAGCGGTCGATTTATTAAGAAATATTCTTTTTTTTTTCTTTTTTTTTTTTAAGTGGCGATATGACGTCGGGAATATTTTACATGTAGAGTTTCAAGGAAAAAGCTCTTGTCAATTTAATTGAATTGGAGTTTCGATGGCTTCGATGGTTACTTTTCAATTATTCTCCAATGTAATTTTACAGCTCCACGAAATCGAATCCGCCGCGCAACATGCGAGAAAGGTAATCTCACAGGTCTCAAAGTGAGATGTCACAAATCTCGCGCTAAATATCGGTAGCCGGAAGGATCATTTTCCAGCACGTCTTGCTCGATATTGTAATAAACTCGTTTTAAAATTTTCAATTAAATTACTCGCAAAGACAACAGTCCAAACCGAAAACACATTCCTTAACGTTTCTGAACTGATTTTGCTGAAATACTGTGTTTCTCCTTTCATATAATATAATATAAAAAATATATATATATGTATAAAAATAATATAAAAAATATATATATAAAATTATTTAGAACCGAAGAACCGAGAAAGAGGGAGAGACAAGAGATGAGACAACGACGCCGCGACGGAAAAGACGATCGCAGGGCTGAAATTTTTATTCGACGCGCGTTTACCGTCAGCCGACCGACATTTTCGCCGGCACCGTGACCAGGGTTTAATACCGGCAGCATCCCATTGTAACACCTTAACCCCGCTCGCTCGTACACGGTCATATGCGAGCACAGAGAAAGAGAGAGAGAGA